>VDFB02067440.1:0-52684 GCA_007258455.2 Sequoia sempervirens
GAAAAGGTAGTTATTGATCTAAGAACCCGAGTGATGCCAAATGTTTGTTTTTTATTTCCATTTAGGGTTTTTTATTTTTCCTTAAGTGTAGTTTTTTGCTTCATCTATAGGGGGTTCATTATTTTGTAATTGATCACAAAAAGTTGTAAGGAGAATACTGAGTATATTCAAGTTTTGTCTTAGGTTTGAATCTATCAATGCATATGTAATTTTGATAGTAATACTGGAAATATAATATAGAATGGTAAAATTTTAAAGCCATTTTCTCTCCTATGTACTTGTTCTATGAGTTATGAATAATATAATCAAGGATTATCTTGTTCATCTCCATTGATTTCTAGTGGATGTGTGGTTTTTTTCTTGTTAATTCAAAGAATTAATGTAAATGCTTGAGTGAAGCTATAGATTCATATGAATTAAATGCTAGGATATTAGTAAGATGTGGTGGTTGAGAATATAATGTCGAAATGTTGTAATGAATTTTTTTCAAAGCTTAAATGATGCTAGGTGTTAAATTGTTATTAGGTTGTATAGGTTTTGGGATTGATTCCATTCCTAGGATGAGGCACTGATCCAAGTGAATATTCATAATACATTTTGTTGGTCAATTCAGCAACAAATCACTTTTATAAACAAACCCTTTTAAATGGATTTCAATTGTTATTATTTTGAGTTAAGTTTCACCATTCTCATGCTCTGAATGTAGAGTGTTGTTAAGAAGAGCCCAACTTTGATACATTTTGTTTATGGAACTATTACATGAGAATTATCTGTTATTTACAATGTATTTGGATATTAGGAGAAGTCTGTAAAGTACATTGTGGGATCACCCTATTGGGTTTTACAGAGCCTGAAGTGTAGGGGAGAAAATTTTATATCAATCTATAGTTCATTGGCCAAATCTCTCCTTGACTCTAACCATTAGGTCTGGCACCCCTTAAGGATTCAAGTAGGAAGTGGTGTTTGAGAATATAATGTTGAAATGTTGCAATGAAATGTTTTCAAAGCTTAAATGATGTGATGTGTTAAATTATTATCATATTCTATAGGTTTTGGGATTGACTTTGTTCCTAGGATGAGGCACCGATCCAAGTGAATATTCATAATACATTTTGTTGGTCAATTCAACAACAAATCAATTTTATAAACAAACCCTTTTAAATGGATTTCAATTGTTATTATTTTGTGCTATGTTTCACCATTCTCATGCTCTAAATGTAGAGTGTTGTTAAGAAGCAACCAAATTTTTTGATACATTATATTTTTTGTGCTATTACATGAGAATTATCTATTATTTACAATGTATTTAGATATTAGGAGAAGTCTATAAGGTACATTGTGGGATCACCCTCTCTAGTTTTATAGAGCCTGAAGTGCAGGGGAGAAAATTTTATATCAATCTCCTATTTGTTGGCCAAATCTTTCCTTAAATCTTACCATTACGCTTGGAACCCCTTAAGGATTCAAATTGATTGCAAATTTTGGGCCCAACACATTGATTGGAGACTCTACTAGGGAAAAATCCAGTATTATTCATTTGAAAAGAGTCAATCAATTTGTTGATCTATAAGTTTAGGTCAGATGATCCATGGACTTGCATACTTGAAGGAGATTCCTGCAACATTTTTGGTGTATTATTGAAGTCCGGTGCTTTGCTAGTGGAGAGAACTCAAAAATAATTAGATCTTGGAAGAAGGTTTCTATTGTTTGAAGATATTTTCCTCTCTCAAAGAGGTGGTGACTCTACACAACATTCTATATCATTAGAAGAGTTGGTTGTAGTAGTTCTCGGGTATTTTTCTATTGCAATATTTTTGTATGAAGGTTTTTAATAAAGGTTCTAGTAAATATTTTCCCTTACCCAGTATTCTATGGTACTAGTAGAAAGGGTAAATAAGAAAGAAGGATATTCTAAAAGAAATTTTGAGAATTAACTAGTTGTAGAGGGAATAAATTCTTATTTGCAAATATGTATGGCTGTCCTAGTTCTCCTTCTACAAGTTGTAATGTCATGCTTAAAACATAGTCATGTCCTCAAAGAAAGATGTTCACTAATGAAATATATAACCCTCTGGACTTCATTAAAATCCAAGGTTATCCACATTCTGTCCCAAGAAGATGCCTAAGTTTAGAGGAGACCTCGAAGATTCAACATCACAACATTTACAAAATTTCAATGATTTGATGGAGAACTATCAAATAGAAGAAGATGATGTTGTCATGAAGTTTTTTGTGACAAATTTAGAAGATGCTATTGAATATTGGCTTTTTGGTTTACCAATGCATTTCATACATTCATGGTGTGAGCTTAGAATATGTTTCATTGATTATTTTTAAGGAAGATCCATAGACAATGAATGCCTATTTAAGGATAGAAATCTACATACCCAAGAGGAATTTGAAAAAAAATCTAAAACTAAGTTGAACCCATGTCACCTATTGATGCATTGTATGATATAAGAAGATTTGAGGGTGAATCCTCTTATGATTTTCATGATAGATTCATGAAATTTTTTTTTTCTATACTATTATTAAATAGACCCGATGAATCAGTGTGTACTGATGTTTTTTTTCTGAAAGACATGATCCAGGTCTAAGTACCATGCCAACTGATTTGAAGCCCCCTAACCTTGAGTTCATTTATCAATGAATTTTAGAGATTGAAGAAATGATAGAGTAGTTTGGAAGTGGTTTCCTAACTAGATTATGTGATGGTACCTTTTCCAAACTTGATCAAATAGATTTGGATGGTATAGCAAAAGAAAATGATAATGCATCTTGCAGTGATGAGGATGTTGTTTTTAAAAAAACTACAAAGAAAATATGTGCAGATGAAGAATCTGGTTATATTGGTCAAGATGTAAGACATGATGAGCTGAATGAAGCATGTGATCTCACTTCTATTGAGTTTGAAAACATAAAAGTAGAGAGAAAATTTTCTATATCAGATGAGGGCTACAATGATGCAGATGATATTGAAAGTATTTTCTCATTCATTGACAAGGAGAAAAGGTGTTATAATGAATCCCTTGGTTCAGGTGCATTGATCTCATTTGAAGATATAGTTGAAGATTATGTTGATTCTAAATTTTCATTTCTTCATAATGACAACATTAGTGTTGTAGATGGAAGTTTGCAACCAACTAAGAAGCATTCATATATAGGAAATCAAGATGATTACAATTCTGTTTGTAGCCCTAGTGATTGTGATTCCTCTCAAGAAGAGGGGGTAGAATTGATTTCCTTAAGTGAAATTTTTTTCAATAAAGATGATAACAATGTTTTTCAACACTCACAATTTCATGATGACATTATGAAACTCTATGATAGTGCTGATAATTTCTTGAATACATGTGATTTTGTGAAGAAAAATGGGATTCCAAGTTTTCTTAGACGAGAGCATGATGAGCGATATGAATTGAACAAACTTTTTGAAGAGATGTGTTATCAGTAGTTCTATGGTGCACTTGGTCTTGACTCTTCTACAATTGTTGAGTGTAGCATTGATGAAAGCTTTCATGATGATGAGACAAAGGAGTTTGTTGATTTTTGGAGTACTCTTGAAAATGACAGTATATTAGAGGCAAATGACAAAGTATGCAATGAATTTTAGCTGGAGAGATCATTCACAAGCAACTATAATGAAGAAACAAATGTTGGTTTTCAGTTTGATAGTTAAGGATATGACCCTACTAATTATTGTAGCAATATGGACAAAGAAGAAGATATGCATGCAATAGATTTATTGAATGCATCAATTCAAGTAGATGATTGTGTAGAGCATGTATATGTGGGTGATGTAAGTGGTGAACAAGGAATTTCTTTCTTGTTTTATATTTTACCTTCTTCTATCCCTTGTTCTAGTTTTGAAGTTATCACTAAATGTTTGCATGAGGATAGCACAAATGTGGCTTTATACGAAATTGAAAATGAGAAGAAAAATTCTGATATGGCTAATGATAGTTTTTGCAATGAGTTTGCACTTGAAGAATGTGATTGTGTCAATCACATGGATGCATATGAGGATTTTTTCTATATTTGCAAAACATAGTTTTCCTCATGAGTAGTATGCTTCAAACATTCATGTTGATACAACAGGAGGTGATGTTGAGTGTGATACTCCTTGCAATAGTGAATGTGTTTTGAATGCTCACTATGAGGGATTTATTGCAAACAAATATTTTGAGTCATATGAACCTACACATGAAATTGTTTTTTCTAATAACATGATGAGTGTTGATAGTCTTGTTTATGAACCTAATGTGTAAAACATTTTTTGGAATGTTGATGCCTTTTCTAAATGCTATGATTTGAGTGTGGACAATGAATTGCAAATGTTGATAGGTCATGTTTTCAAAACCTTGAGACATATGATAATATGATTAGGTTGTGTTGTTGAGATGATGAAAAAATTTCCTATGATGTAATTCAGTTGAAGGAGTTACAAATGTGTGAGCATTATTTTCTTAATACACAAGAGGATTGCACACTATTTCTGAGGGATGATATATTTTTTGAGCCTAATCATTATGAGGGAGTTAGTAAATGTGATAAGATTGTGCCTTCATATAGTATTGATCATTATCCTCATATTTTTTCACTTGCCACAAAATCATAAAATGAAATGAGTGGCAGTGATGTGTCTTATGTGATTTGGTTGCAATGTGATAGTAAAACTAAACATGGAGCAATTTTTCACTTGTTCAAAGCTATCCTAACACTTATCTTATAAGGGAAATAAGCACTGCAGCCCCGGGTGCAGAGGTAATAATTACTGAGGAACACTAGTTCCCTTTGCAGGTTGTCTGACAAAGCTTAATACTTGTTCTCCTTGTCATTTTGCGGCCTGAAAGTGGTCCACCAAATGAGGTTTGTACCTGACAAATACAGTTTCAGACTCACCACAAATGATTCAGTACTGTCACTTTTCTAGAAGATTCAAAATCTTGGTTCGGACTAATCGAGGAACAGATTTCGAAAGATCCACTAATGAAACTCTCAAAATTTGCAAATGTTAGTTGATACAACTTCTTGAATTCATTCAATGAAGACCATTATTAGAAAGCAAAGATGTAGATTGAAATAGGCAATAATATACAAGTCTTTAGGTTCAGTGTGATATGTGTGGTGCTTGGCAACATAGCCCTATTTTAGGTTTGTCCAAAATAGAGGGATCATCACCATTAGGGGTAGAAAACATGATAAAGGTAGCTTTTCATAAACCATAGACACCTCATAAATGGAAAGTAAGGTTATAATGGAAAAGGGGATTGAATGAAAATTGTATACTTTTTACCTAAAGAAGGACAATCAAGGTTTACCCTATGAAAGAAAGCATCAAAGATAGGGATTTTATCCAAAATGCAACATGAAATGAAGCATGATGAGGGTGCAGAATCAAAAAATTTGAACAGTCCATAATGCATAGTCACCTTTGTATGAATGAGCACATTGAATAAGGTTTTAAGGATAAAGTTATAAGGATGTCTTTAAGGGAAGATTGTACAAAATTTGTAGACCTTAATAAGGATAGGAAGTAACAAGAAGAAAGATAGTCACAAATCTCAAGAGACAATCACATGACATGAAGTAAGGTTAGTCTTTATGACTATCATAATGGGTAGAAATGAGGGAATACAATGAATACTTTGCAAAAAATTTAGTGGACATTATAAATGTGACCTTGTCAATAGTATTGAAGATTATAATGAAGACTTAAAAATTTCTTAATGACTATAATGAACTTCTTGACAGTCATATGACTATATTTTTAGCCTCTTGATAGTGTTTATGATTGTTAAAGTGTAATTAATTCCTTATGTTTCAAGACCTTGAATTTTTATAATTGTGAAGACCTTTTCATCAAAGACAATGATTTATGAACCTAAATACTTCAAGACAATTAAAAATGACAATGAAATGAATATTGAATGTGGCCTCATGTCAACACTAAATTTGTGATCAAAAGTCTTTATGACTATCATAGAGGAAAAGGAAGTACAAGAGGTTCAAGGAATTGGGGAATGTAGTGTGTAATAGTGAGGGAAGGGTAGCATAAATACCATGGATAGATGATGTTCTATATAAGGAAATGTAGGAAAATAAGTATATTAGGAATATGAAGGAAGGAATCCTAAAGGTGGACAAGTCAGAAGGAAGAAGAATAAAGGAAAGGAAGATGGATTCAGAAGGAATGGAATGGATGGAGCCAATCAAAGACAAATAAAATGAATGAGATAGGTTTCTTGTGAATGGATAATAAGATAAAGAAATGGATTCAATGGAAACACGGAGAAAAGAAATGGAAGGAAAGGTGGAGAAGAAAGTTGGAAAATTTGTTAGTTGAGAAAAATCATGATTTAGAACCACTGATGCAAATGTTGGATTTACATCAAAACAAGCTTTGTAACAAAATAAAGTCTCATAACTTCCATTTTAGACCTTCTGAATTAGATATCAGGGAAACACATCTTGAGAAGGCTACAAAGTTGTCTTGTGAATTGTTGAAACAAACACAAGGATTTTTTTATGTTGCAAATGGGGCATCCATAATGCTAGCTGAAAGGGGTCAATTTGACACTGAAAAGGAAATTTTTACACAAGTACAATAATATTCTATAGGAAACATCTTTGTTTCGATACCTAATGTATGAGTAAATTGAGAATATGTTTACTTTGCACAAGAAAATTTTTTGCTTGCAGTGAAAATGTATCAAAATTGTTTGAGAAAATTCATTCGAACACTACACCCAAATTTTATTATATGTGGATCGAACACATTATAAATCAGAACATAAAAAATATTGTGAATGGAAGTTATTAAAGAGCATTACATTTGGAATCCTCAAATTACATGTTACAACATAATGTCGGGTTATAATGCAAAATTTCTTAATTTCAACACTTTAATTTAAAAAACCACGCTTCTTATGAAGTTCTTCAAGTAGTGTCTGAACTAGTGAATGGACCTTTTTTATTTAGTCGACTGTCAGCTATGGAAATCCCTAATATTCATGGCTTCGATGGGAAAAGGATAGAGTTGTTTGTTGACTGCTACAAACATTTGCTCCATGCAACTAGAGTTCATTGAGAAGCAACAAAAAAAAAGTAGAATGTGAAGAACAAGAAAGCCATAGAGCAACAGTCAGGATGGAGGAAGTGTGGAAAAGTCCTAACCATGCCCCACTAGCCCTTGGGGGACCCACCAACATAATCCATCATCTAGCGGGGGAGCGGGGAGGCTCCACGTGGTTGTCGGTGCTCATGAACTTTATGGAGCCTGTTGAAAATTCATAAAGGTGATGTTTGGAGTTTATTTTTTGATAGAGAGAAATGAATAAAATTTAAATGCAAGATGTAAAGTCCATAGGTTAAAAGGTGAAGTTCCCGATAAAAAAATTTAAAGCCTTCACCATTAAAATGAAAAAACCTTAAATGTAAAATTCAAAATAAAAAGTGCGTAGGTAAAATGTTTTATATAGCCCAATAACATAATTAAATATTTCACGAGTAAAAGAAAAATCTTTAAGTTGCAATGAAATAAATAAAATATAAAATGTTGGAGGGAAAAACAAGCAAAAAGACTAAAGGGATTTCATAGTAAAGACAAAATATTTTCATCTGTAGGGACAATGAAATGCGATAGGTGGGAAGATAAAGTGCAGAACGAGGATTCTTCGTGGGCATAGGCATTATTGATCTAAGGATCGGGGTGATGCCAGATGTCTATTTTTTAATTTCCATTTAGGGTTTCTTATTTTCCCTTAAGTGTAGTTTTTTTATTCATTTGCAAGGGGTTTGTTGTTTTGTAATTGATCACAAAAAACTGTAAGGAGAATACTGAGCATATTCGAGTTTTGTCTTAGGTTTGAGTCTATCAATGCATATGTAATTTTGATAGCAATACAAGAAATATAATATAGAATGGTGAAAATTCAAAGCCATTTCCTCTCCTATGTACTTGTTCCATGAGTTATGAATAATATAATAAAGGATTATCTTGTTCATCTCCATTTATTTCCAATGGATGTGTGATTTTTTTCTTACTTCTTAATTCAAAGAATTAATGTAAATGCTTGAGTGAAGTTCTGGATTCATATGAATTAAGTGCTAGGATATTAGTAAGAAGTGGTGGTTGAGAATATAATGATGAAATGTTGTAATGTAGTGTTTTCAAAGCTTAAATGATGTTATGTGTTAAATTTTTATTAGATTGTATAGGTTTTGGGATTGAATCTATTATTAGGATGAGGCACTGATCCAAGTGAATATTCATAATACATTTTGTTAGCCAATTCAACAAAAAAATATTTTTATAAACAAACCCTTTTAAATTGATTTGAATTGTTATTATTTTGTGTTAATTTTTACCATTCTCCTACTTTGAACGTAGAGTGTTGTTAAGAAGCAGTCAAATTATTTGATACACATTGTTTATTGAGCTATTACATTAGAATTATCTATTATTTACAATGTATTTGGATATTAGAAGAGGTCTATAAAGTACATTATGGGATCACCCTCCTGGGTTTTATAGAGCCTAAAGCGCAGGGGAGAAAATTTTATATCAATCTCTCATTCATTGGCCAAATCTCTCCTTGAATCTGACCATTAGGCCTGGAACCCCTTTAGGATTCAAGTTGCTTGCAGATTTTGGGCCCAACAAGATCATCAAGCCACACATCCACTTATCAAAATCTAAGAAATTTCTATTTCTGGCATGTTAAACAATTAGGATTTCAAGTTCAATTAATTCATATTCTCTACAATGAATCTTGATTTGATTTTCTACTACCCACATGTCTGTGTCAATAATTTGATCATCTAATAATCAATAAAACTAGTAGCTAGAGTAGTTAGGCCAATTGAACTCACTGCCTGAGTCAGTTTATATTCAAAACACTAGTTCACACAGTCATATCCATTAAGGATTCTTAGTTTAAACCTAAGTTATTGATCTGTTGCTTTTCATGTTGCGATCTGTCAATCTACATTCACCATTCAACCTTTTAAAACATGACCATTGGAGTAATGATCTGCTTTAATGATCGTCATTGATCTTTACCATATGCAGCTTGTTGAGAGTGGGTCCCTTAATATGTATCACATGTTCATAGTTTTGCAAGGTTAGGCATTGTCCCACCAAATATTCAGTAGACTAGAAGATTATCACCCCTCTGTGAGGGCATAGTCACCCCAAAAGGGGGCATAGTCACCCTAGAAAAAAGGGTGAATCTGCCCCTTTGTGAGGGCATAGTCGCCCCTCTATGAGGGCATAGTCACCCCAGAAGGGCAAATTCGCCCCTCAGCAAAAATTTGGCAAACAAACATATCCAGTTCCCAAATCCAACCGGTGAAACCAATCCCATCATGTCTTTCAATCCAATCCTAATTCTAAGCACTTGTTCACTCATTCTTAGTACTTGTTCATCTATTTTGAATCTTTTTCCCCTCGTTTTGAGTCATTCATCCGTTTCGAGCACCCATTTTCCCGTCATCAACACTTTTTGTGAAATTCATCATTTCATCACCAAAATCATATAAGTGCCACTTATAACATCATTAGAGTCCATATCAAGCATCAAATCATCCATCCCAATCACCTAGACTTCATTTTGAGAATTTTCATTTTTGTGCCAAAACTTCTGGAGGCCATAATTTTTTACTCGGGTGTCCATTCGAGCTAAAATTTTATGGGTGGTTACGTTATGAGGTGGCATGTGGAATCCAAATGACTAGAAGTTCCATGGACCCCATTTTACCACATTTTCGGGCCTCAAACTTCCATCTTAACCCTCAAAATCATAATTTAGTGTTTTTTTTTCAGTTTTTGAAAAATTGTTTTCGTTAATAACTCAGAATGCATGTCTCAAATTTGGGATGTCCGTTGGAAATTCATCCTATCTTAGTTTTGGGTATTTTTTGGGAAAAAACTGAACTGTCAAAAGTATGTCTGTGAAGTTTCCTAAATTGGAAAAATTTGACAATTTTTAAAAATTGCCAAATATGGAAAAATCTGATTGTTAGCACCTTATGTTCTTTAAACCCCAAAATTTGGTGTAGAATCAATCCCATCACATCCTCCAATCATTATAAGCTTCAACCCAATCCTGATTTGAGCTTTAATCTAATCCCAATCTAAGCTTAACCAAAACCCTAATTTGAGCTTTAGTCATTTCAACCTTTCATTCATCCATTCTGAACAATTGTTCTCCCTTTTCAATCATTCATTTAATTGTTCTGAGTAAACATTCATATATTTTGAACCTTCATCTATCATCTCAAAATCTGGTTTGGCGATTCTGAGTAAACCTTCATCCGTTTCACACCTCCTATCATTTCAAATTTTCATTCAGTCATTCCAATCATCTGTTTCCCCATTCTAAGTAAACATTCAATCATTTCAAACTCTCGTTCAACAATCTTGATCAATCATTTACTCATTCTGAGTAATCTTTCATCTATTCCAAACCTTCATCTTCTCATTCTAAGAATCATTCATCCGTTGTGAGCAGTCGTTTACTCATTCTGAGTAGTTGTTCATCCATTTTGATCAATCGTTTACTTGTTTTGAGTATTCGTTCATCCATTTTTTATCATCCGTTCCTCCAATCAAATCATCATTTCAGGTTATTATCTAAGTTGTGTCTAATATGATCTTCATCATCAACATCCACTTAGGATTGTCATCCATCCTAAGTTAATCATTATTATTGGCCCAATCAATCCATTTTCAATCTCAAAGTGGATTCGGTGCCGCAATCATACATTTATCCTTTAATCCGATCAATCAACATCCTAAGTCACCTAGGATAATCTCTAAATGGGGTTTACAGTCCCTCTCATCATCCTATCTGATCCATCAATCAATCTTATCAATCATCAATCAATCTTATCCAATCCAATCGCATCCCTATTCAATCACCTTTGACCCAATCAATCTACTTCCATCTCGAAGCAGATTTAGTGTAGTAATCATCGTTTGATAATCAAATTCGATCGTCAGAATCAATCCCATCGCATCATCCAATCATCCTAATCTGAGCTTTAGTCCAATCCTGATATGAGCTTGACCTAAATCCCAATTTGAGCTTTAGTCCATTCCCATCCAAAATCTTTTATCCATCCTCTTTATTCTTTCACCATCATGAATCCTTATCCTCCATCAATAGTGGTCAAGGGAAACCCTAATTATGTTGACAATGATAATGAAAGTCTTGTCGATCAAGAATAATGTGACATAGATCCCCTTGACACTATCATTGCTAGTAAGCTTTCTCCACCCACTTTCCAAAATCCAATCACCCCTTCGAGTTATCCTGTTATGTCTTCATCCATGCCTATTCATGTTGCTTATGTTACCTTTGAAAAGGGATATCCATCATATCCATCATATCCTTCATCTACATCATCCTCTTATCCTAGTATTCCATCACAATACTCCTATCCTAATCCCCCGTCCACATCCTCCTATCTCAATCTTTCATCCGCATATACCCACTACCCTAATCTTCCATACCAATCTACTCACCCTAATCCTACATTCACACCTTCCTATTCTAATCCAACATCCACACCAACCTATCCTAATATAACATTCACACCTTCCTAGCCTAATCCAACACCTAGACCAACCTATCTCAATCCACCACCTCAATCTTCCCATCCTAATCCACCATCCCAATATCCTTACTACAATCCACCACTTGCATCCTCATGTCATAATTCACCATTCCAATACCCCTATCTTAACCCTTCATCTAATATTAATCCCCCATCTGTTCCCAATCTTGCATCCAATCCCCTTCCCCCATCTAATCCTAATCCACCAATCACTAGTTCTAATCCCCCACCAATCCATAATCCTTCATCCACTCCTACCACGCCATCTCAGCCTAGAGTATTCAAGTTTCTCACTCCAGAAGCTCTCCAAGGACTTATAGCAAAGAATACATTTCCCACTCCACACCTTGAAGTTGTGGAATCATGTCATCCCAACCCATCATCCACAGTCATTAGTGACAAGACCCTTCCCCACCCAACACCTATCATTGATGGTACCACCCCTAGCACCACTCAAACCATTGAAACCATCACATCCTCTAAATCCACTGAGCCCCCATCTCCTACCATCACATCCTCTAAATCCATTGAGCCCCCATCTCCTACCCATCACATCCTTTGAATCCACTGAGCCCCCATCTCCTACCATCACATCCTCTGAACCTGTTGAGCCCCCATCTCCTATCGGTACATCTACCGAACCCATTGAACACCCACTTCCTACTCCAAGAGTTGTCGAACCCATCAACGACACCCAAATCAAATCCACTAAAATCCATTCCCATGAATGTTTTGAATCCTCCATCCCTCCATCTTCCCCACTTGAAGAGTCCCACCAAAACTCCATTATCATGCCTCCCACACACGAGGAGTCATTCCAAGAGCCTAATCCAAAGCATGCCAACATATCCCCTTCTTTAGATCAAGATCCTACCAACCCATCTAGTCCACCTCAAGATCATTGTCCCCCATCCATTCCATCCCATGATCCCCTTGTCATTCAACCTTCCACTGCTCCATCTCCATCACATGAGCCCACTACCACAAATCCAGATCCTATCATATCCCCTGATCCCTCTCCTGATACCACCCATCCAAATGCTGCTATCCCATCATCTCCCTCTCATAATCCCCCATCATTTCATAAAAATGCTATCCCCACACAGCTTGCATATCCCCTTGGTACTCTCATATTCTTCCATGGTGGCCTCCTCGTAGAAGAAAAACATAGTGTATATACCACCCATCATCCTCCACATAATAATGGACTCGCATCATGTTTTCAAAATAACATAAATCCTATCATAGATCGCATACTCAAGAAAATGAACTATCAAGGAAAAGGTCTAGGCCTTCATGAGCAAGGTATTTTGGAGCCCATCCAAGTCAAAGAACAAGTATGCATGCAAGGTCTTGGACCTATTTCCCAAAAATCACAATCTAAAGATGTTGGTACAACCTCTAGACGCCCTCAATGAGCCTTTTTCAAAAGAAATGTTGGATCTTCCCATTGCCCCACCAAATCATATGTTACCATCCCTCATCCTCTATCGTATCACCTCAAAACAACCATCCATATTCCTCCTTCATCTGCTCCATCCATTTTGGGTCCTTACATCCCTCCATCCACCATCTCCCATCCTTCATCTACTCCATCCATCTTGGGTCCTTATGTCCCTCCACCCACTACATCTGTTTTGGGCCCTTATATCCCCAAATCACGTCCTCCATCTCATCCTATTCATTGCTTTATCCATCCATCACCTATCCATATCACCCATCATAAACATCCCACTCTCATATCCCATAGTTAGGATCAACAAAGGCACATACCCTCACATCCTCCATCCACATATAATCCTCAAGATCCTACCACCATCATTCCACACCATCCTTCTCCTTACATCCATCCCATTACTATTAAAAGCACTTCGGATGCCAAAATAAAAATGCATCAATCTAAACATCCACATGAATCTAAATCTCCCCAGGTCCCCTCTAAAAGACATGGTGATGAAAAGAAAAATTTAAATCCAACTCAAATATGTAGGCCACAAAGGCCCACCAAAGCAAAGATCAAAACCATGTGGATCCCAAAGAAAAAATATGCCATGTCTTCAAATGAAGCATCCATTACAACATCCAAAGTTTCTAATCTGAAAGCTAATCATTTTCATCCACTCTCTCCTAAATCTGTTTTGGGTCCCTATGTCCCAAAATTCACTATTCCATCTCCTCCATTATCCCCACATTCTCTATCCACCACCACATGTGCCAATGTTGGTCCTGAACACATCTCCCAATCACATATCCACCCCATCATTCCATCCATACACTTTCCAACATCCCACCCATTATCCCACATATCTCCCCTCTCAAATCCCTCTAATTCATCCTCTTGCATAATCCATTTATCCTAATAAGGTTGTACCAACATCCAATAGTTAGTTTGAACAAGGGCTCTAAATGCCTCATATAGAACTTAATGCTTGATTCATTCATCCATATCCTTATCACATGTCTTCTAAATCCACTTATTCACCTCCCTATCCTTATTCATTTCCTTCCACGTGCTATCCAAAAAGTCAAAAAATCCAAAAATAAAAAATAAAAAATAAAATAGTAAAGAGAAATTATCTGTCCAATGGTGAAAACTTGGCAAACAAGCACGTTGGATAAGTACCATGATGAAAACCTAGCAAACAGGAATCATGCATAAATCCCTGTCTACACTTGGGGGCAGCTTCCTGATATGCATTCCCTCAAACGCTATGCTTCTAGCTATGCACCCGTCTTCCTGCTATACGTCCTCTTCATTCATCCCCTCCATCCCACCTATCTTCCACATCCTACCATCATATCCCCTTTATCTCGCATCCCTCCATCCTTATTTTGATCTTGATCAAAACAAGGGCACCTATCTATGCATGCTTTGGACACCTCTTCGTATACATTCCCTTCATCCATGATCTATCATATTCCTTAGTCACTCATCCTATCCTCCTCTAGTTATCTCCTTTATCTACCCATCCACTCATCTTCCATCCCTCATGCATCATCATACATGACATATCTAGAGTGGGGGCTGTTGGAACTATTAAAATCTGATAGTTCTTTGCATATTTTCATGCCCCCTGAGTCTCCATATGAGTCTTTCCTTGTGCATTGTTCCTTCATTTTGAAATTATTTTCTCACATTTTGGCTCGTGATTAGCCCCTAGATTATCTATCTATGCATTTTCCACCTTTTGGTCTCTATCGGCATAGGTCTCCCTCTATCTCCCCGACCCACTTTGTTTCTCTACTAATTCTTTTTGTTTTAGGTGTATCGGTGTAACTGCATTATGGTCTCCCTGACCCATTCTTCTTCTAGCAAATGTCGGTTGCCTATCGGCAAGACGTTTCTCTTGTCTCGGTGATTGGGTTTTCTTCTACTCGCGGTTATCGGCATATGTCTTTGTGGTCAGGCTAATGTCTTACTGAAGTCATGTTTTTTCAGCAATAGGTGCACTGTGGATCTCTTTGGCATATGTTATGGCTTTCGGGGTGGTGTCTTACAGAATATCGCTTGTTTCCCCGACTTTGCATTTTGGTGGTTCATCGGTATAGGTTGAGTGCCTTCAGTATAGTGTCATGGCGAGGTGAGTTTGTCTCACTGACGGTGCAAAGGGTTTTCTACCAAATGATTTTCAGCAGGATTCTTTTTATGTCTCAGCGAGGATGAATATGATAATGATGTTGCACGGTGTAACCTTTTGGTTTCGGCGAGTGGTCCTAGCGAATACAATATGTCTCATAGACTTCGCATATGTAGGTTTTTCGGCCAAGCTAAGGGTTTTCGGCATGAGGTCTTGGCGAGTGACCTTCGGTCTCGCTGATGGAAAACATGTAGATCCTTGTCAGCATAGGTGTTTCCTTGTCTCGGGGATGCGGGGATAGTTGAGGACCTTCGGTGAAGCATTGGATAGTTTATAAGACATTCACCGAAGATTGAAAGTTATGGCGACATTCATAATGGGCACTCGTCGGCAGGAAAATATTTAAGTCATGGTGATATTTAGAGTGGATAAGGATTTTTGGTAAAGCAATGTAGAGTCTGCGAGAGGTCTTCCCGATATCATAGAGCTACAGCGATATGCAAAGGGAACTAGGGGATACTTCTTGGATTCAGTGTGACCAACGGAATGTTAGAGTGACATATAGAAGGCGATAATGCATATTGGTAAAACATAATGTGATCTACGAGACATCTCCCCGACTTGGATAAGTCGCAATGAAAGTGAAATACAAGGGCAGAGTGATTAACGAGTGAATTGCCTTCGGCATAGCTGCTGCGTTGTCTCGCCGACTATACACTGGTGAGAAATAGAATTTCAAAGTGCTAAGCTAACATGTTTCTACTTGGACGACTATTGCTTTCCAGCTCAATTTGAGCCTGAATCTTGTGGAGGGCTGACATAATGTTTTATTTTGATATTTTTCTCATGCTGGTGTATAAATAAGCATGTTGTAGTTGTTAATTGGACCAGAATTTAGATTTTTGATACTACAAGTAGATACAATAGAGTAAAATTATCAGACCAGAGGCTATTATTGCATGATTTCACAATGGAGGTATTTATGAGATTTAGTTGATGTTGTTGCATTTTTCTGGTGTCAATTATTTGTTGAATTAAAATGAAAAATACTGCTAAGTTGTCTCCATGATTGATTTTTCTGGTTGTTTAAATTAACATAACAAGTTTATGTTTGATTTATTGATACACATTTGTTGTATTTGTGTGATCAATCAACTGGTTCTTGCAAGCAAAGAATAAATATTTTATTGATCACAGTAATCAGAGAAACTCATCTTGGATTATTGAAGTAGAACTTAGTAGTTACATTGTTGCATGTTTATACAAGCTGTAAACAAAACATATGCCAGATAATTTGTGTCTTCTCTAGAAAGTGTTGCTTATCTTGATCTCATTTGACTTCGCATACCCAACAAGGCACTAGTCTTTGCACTTCACCATTTGAACTCATTTAGTTTTCTCTACATCTGTTAATTGAGCACTTATTTTAGGATTCACATCAGAATATTATTATTATTTTCAAGTTGGATTTCATTTTTTTACTTCCCATTGCCATTGTGAACAATTTTTTTCAACAAGATAATCACAAGTTAAGTCTACATTATTCGAAGAGGTACACCCACCCAGGTTTTGCAGCACCTAAAGAGTAGAAGGTTGAATTCTTCCAATCTTGTATGTTACCCTAAAGCATATCAGGAGATTGGCAACCTCTTGAGGCATTCAACCTGCATTTTTGAGAGCTAACAAATTGGCGACTTTGTTGGGGAACAATCAGAATCAAAGCCTGAAACATAGAGTCATAAATCTTGCATAGAATCCACTAGGAATAAGAAGCATTAAATATTTTCACTTTTGACAAAAGTGAGTGGCGACTTTGACAAAAAAATTTGCAGTTGTTCATCATGAATGGAAGAAGATCTCAGTTCAGGGGAGGTCATACCAGAGCTCTTGTTGGTAGCAGTAAATGGACACAAAACTGACAAGGTTGATAAGGGAAAAGGGATAAATGAGGACATGTGCATCACTGGCAAAGATAAAACATCAAGAGCACATTGTGAAACATATGATACATGGAGAGATAATTCAAGTGCAGAACTTTGTACTCCCGAAGATCAAAGAAATCCTTTCTTTTCTCTTGATCCCCAGAAAAGAGCTGAGTTTGAAGCTGCATGTGAGGCTGAATGAATCAAAATTCAGCATGAATATGATCAATAGACGGAAGGTAACCAAAATGACTCTATTAATCATGAGCCTTCTGATGAGGTGAAGGCACAATTGGAACTACAAGGAAGGAAAATAAAAGAGTTGGAGGCTAAATTACAGAAATCCCAAGTCACTGATCAGACGGCTGGTGGCCCAAAGTATGTTCCACCTCACAAGCAGGGTGATCATGGCACAGGGGCCTCCAATCAGCAAAATGATCCTCACAATCAAATAGGAAACCACCACAAATAGCCAAATCATCCACCTCACATTCCTACATAGCATACAGGTATGTATCTACCTCCTAGTCAAAATTATATCCCACATTATAATGCACAGTATAATAATCACATTCCTCAGTATCAACATCCGCCTATCCCTCCCCTTCATTAGCATGCAACCATGATTAGACAGTTTGATTTAGCTGGTTTTCAGTTGTATCCTTACCCTATGGATGGCAGTTAGAGGAATATGGTGCCCAAATTTATATGAAGTAATGCAATCACAGCTAAGGAACATTTAAGGAGTTTTAATATTTTCATTCAGGACATAGATATGCCTTATGAAGATTTACACATGAAGCTGCTCATGATGTCACTTCTTGAAGATGCCAGGGATTGGTTCAACAGCCTGCCAGCATTCTCAATTAATTCTCTCCAAGCATTTCAGGACAAACTCTTAGAGCAATATGGGAATCAAAATGCTCTAGATGCAACTCTTCATGAATTAATGAGAATTCAAAAAAATCAAAATGATTCAATTTATGATTTCAACCAAAAATTTAACAAGTTGCATACTAAAGTACCTCCTGGATCAAGGTTGCCAGATTCTGTTGCACTGAGTTTTTATTTAAATGCATTTGATCCTAAGATAGGGTATGAACTGAGAAGTAAATCCCCAAGAGATTTGGCTGAAGCATAGAAAATTGCATTAACAATTGAGAATAATAGGAAGGTTGCTGGTATAACGAATAAGAGGGACAACCTGAGGCCTCCTTAGCAAAATAATTACCAATACAGACAAGAGAATACATACAGGAATGAAAACATAAATGAAAGGCTGAGGCTGCATGATATTCCTTACAATACAGATTGGAAGGATGGGAAACCTATGGCAGCTAGGCCCAGAAATAAAGAAACTTCAGATCCATTGAGCAAGAAAGGGACTTACATGGTGAGTAATAATTACTTTTGTGAAGTTTGTAATCAGCCACATTCCCCAGACTATTGTGTTGTAGCTCAAAGGATGCATGAAGAGGGAATGTTGATGGAGAATGATGGAGAAGATCACAAGATGTATTTGACTTCTAATGTTTTTCACCATGTTGAGGAAAGAAATTCATCTTTGTAGAATGAAGGCTATGAATATGATGTGCCCAATCAAAAGTATAATGTCCATATGGCTGAACAATAAATCTTTTATAATTCTGATAAGGATTACACAAAGCCACATTCTGTTGAGGCGCTTGTTCATTGTAGTGTTAGAAGACTCACTAAAGATGAAATAGATAGAATAACTGTTGTTGTAGTAGAAAAAGCCAAAAGTCAATACTGGTTGAGAAACAAAAAAGCAAATGAGCTAGATGGAGTTCCCGGGGGAATTTTTATAAAAGATCAAAAGGCAACACAGGAAAGTGTAAAGAAGCCAAAAAGCAAGCAGCATGATAAAATTGAACAGAAGTCAGTCCAAAAGGAGGAAGTGAAGGAATTAAATAAAGATGTACAGACCCCTGGCTAGCTTAATAAAAATGAAAAAGAAGAAAACAAAGGAGATGTTCTAGAGTTGAAGAAGATTGTTAAGATAGAGAGCTCCTCTTTTGAATTCACACAAGAATTATCTCAAGTAAAGATGTCTATACCATTACTTCAATTGATGAAAATTAAAGAATACAGAGTTAATGTTGTTCAATTGATTACAAATAAAAATGAAAAACATATGAATTCTAAAGAAGTCAACAGGCAGAAAAGGATAAATAATTTAGAAGTATGTTTGGGTGATGTTTTGACAACCTCCCCACAAGTGGATCCTTTCTTTACCACATTGCTTATAAATAATAAATTGTTGAGGAACTGCATGATAGATTCTGGTGCTGCTATAAACATCATGCCAGTCGGAGTAATGAAGCAGCTGGACATGTGGGTTGATACATGTGAAGGGAAGTATTATGCAATGGATAATAGACCAGTACTTGTGGTGGGCATTATGAGAGGTGTTGAAGTCAAATTGGCTACTTATCCATAGGTGGCTTATAATATAGATATCACAGTGATTGATACTCCTTCGCAGTTTGGTATGCTTTTGTCAAGACAGTGGACAGCAGCTGTTGGTGGAAATGTTCAATTTGATTTGTCCTATGCTACAATACCAGTGAATGGCCAGGAAGTCAAGTTGTATAGAGAGCCAAGAATGAACCAACTCGTTGATTATGTGCCTCAAGATCAGATCAATTGTTTCTGTGATGTTGATCTTGAAAGTCTTAAGATTGAACCAGCTCAGCCAAAGTTAACTAATAGTGATCCAATTGAAAAACATGCTGCAAAAAATTGCAATGGTGTCTGGAAGATGTATTTTGATGGAGCTTGCAGCCAAGAAGGTAATGGAGCTAGGATTGTATTTGTTTTTCCTAGAGGTATTACTTTTAAATATTCTTTTCTATTACTATTTGAATGTACAAACAATGTGGCAGAGTATGAAGCTTTGTTGACAGGCTTGAACATAGCTGTGAAACACAAGATTAAGTTGCTGGCTGTTTTGGGCGATTCTGAGTTGGTTGTTTCACAAATCAAATCAAAATATGCAGCAAAACACAAAAGATTAAAATAGTATATGAATGATGTATGGGATACCATCGAATTATTTGATGTGTTTTCAATTGAGTGGATTGACAGATCAAAGAACACAATGGCTGATTTTTTAGCAAATGTGGCGTTGAAAAGAGATGATATCACACTGGCTGGGGTATCACAGATTGAGTTTAAGACAAGGCCTGCTGTGCCTAATAACATTTATAACTGGAAATTTTTCAATGATGATACTGACCTTTTGAAATTCCTCAATTGTGTAGATCAATATGAAGCGCAGGAGATTGATTTCAACACCTTTGTTGAGGAAGTAGATGGGAAACAATCTGTGTTTGGCAAGGAGATATTGCAGCTCAAAACAAACAAGCTACCTAAAGAATTAGTGGCATTGGAAAGGGTGTATGATGGAAATGATAGATCTCTAATGAAGCAAACGCCAGTCAGAAGAGAAGATGTTGAAGAAATTAATTTGGGAACTGAAATTGCACCAAGAAAGGTATACATTAGGAAGAAAATAAGCCCAACAATTAGAAGAATGTTGATTGAACTATTGAGAAAGTATAAGCATGTGTTTTCCTGGTCATATGAAGATCTGAAAGCATACAAAGAGGATTTATTTCAGCATGAAATACCTTTGAAGCCAGACGCCAAGCCTTTTAAACAAAAGGAAAGGCCCATAAATCCAACACTAGAGCCTAAGATGCAAGAGGAATTAACAAAGCACAGGGATGGAGGAATCATTAAACCAATCAGACATTCAACATGGGTTTCAAATCTGGTTCATGTGAGAAAGAAGAATGGTGACATCAGATTGTGTGTTGACTTTAGGAATTTAAATATGGCATCTCTTAAGGATAATTATCATCTACCAAATATGGAAGCTATACTGCATAAGGCGACAGGCTGTGAGCTGTTGTCCATGATGGATGGGTTTTCTGGGTACAATCAAGTTAAATTCAAGGAATCTGAGCAATACAAGACAACATTTACAACTCCTTGGGGAACATATGTATACATAAGAATGCCATTTGGTCTCACTAATGCTGGAGCAACTTTCCAAAGACCATGAACGTAGCATTTGCTGATTTGATTAATGTTATCATGGTGGTGTATCAAGATGACTTGACTACTTATTCAAAGAAGGTTGAAGATCATGTGTAGCATCTTGAAAAGGTATTTATTAAAGCTCTTGAATATGGTATTAGTTTGAACCCAAAGAAATGTCATTTTGTAGTCATAGAGGGTAAGCTCTTGGGGAATATTGTTTCAAAAGAGGGAATTAGAATAGATCCTGAGAGGGTGGAAGCTATTGATAAAATTCCTATTCCCAAAACTGTCAAGGCAATACAGTCATTCTTTGGACAAATTAATTTTGTTAGAATATTTGTTTCTAATTTTGTTGAGATCATCAAGCCCATATTTAAAATGATGAAGAAAGTACAAAAAATGGACTAGACTGCTGAAGCTTTAGATGCTTTCATGTCTATCAAAAAGGCTATCAAAGAGGCTCCTATTCTTAAATCTCCTGATTTTACAAATCCCTTTCAGATTTTTTCATTTGCCTCAATACATACTATTGTTGTTATGTTACAGAAGAATGCAGATGGTTATGAACATCCTGTGTCTTTCTTTAGTAAATCATTACAGGGGTCTAAATTGAAGTATGACATAATGGAAAAATAGACTTTTGCATTAGTAAAGGCCAAAAAAGCATTTAGACCATATCTTGTTGGAGCAAAGGTGATTGATTATGTCACTCATGTTGCTGTCAAAGACATTTTAACACAATATGAAGTTATAGGGAAAAGATGTAGATGGATCAACAAGATTCAAGAATTTGACATCGAGATACAGATTACTAAGCTGGTAAGAGGCCAAGGCTTGGCTAGGATGATGGCTGAAACCAATATTGAGGCAAATCAGATTTGCAATATTCAAGAAGTGGCTGCAATTGCAAGCATTGAGCACACTCCTTGGTATACTGATGTTATGCATTATCTTAAATACATGAAGTGTCCAGATGGATTGAGTGACTGCCAGAGGAGAACTTTGAAGTTGTAGGCATCTAAATATGTTTTAATGGATGGCGATTTGTTTTGGAAAAATAGGGATGGCATATTGTTGTTATGTTTGGATGAGTCACAGGCCAGGCATGTTTTGAAGGAAATGCATGAGGGAGTTTGTGGAGGTCATTATTCAGCAAAGACAATTGCACAAAAAATTCTCAGGGCTGGGTATTTTTGGCCAAATTTTTTTAATGATTCTTTTACATATGTGAGAAAATGTGAGGCTTTCCAAAAGTTTTCTGGGAGATTGAAGTATCAGGGTGTTTTGCCACTTTGACCTTTGCAGGCTGATGCCCCTTTTCATCAATGGGGAATTGATTTCATTGGAGAGATATAGGAGAAATCAAGTGGAGGACATAGATGGATATTGGTTGCCACTGATTATTTTACAAAGTGGGTGGAGGCAATCCCAACCAAGCAAGCTACAAGCAAAGTTGTAACAAATTTCTTGATGGACAACATTATCACTAGATTTGGTACACCATTGAGGATAATCACATATAATGGGATGTGCTTCAGGTCAGATGAATTCAAAAGCTTTTGTGATAAGTATGGCATTACTATTGCTTATGCAGCTCCTTATCATCCACAAGCCAATGGACAAGCTGAGTCTAGCAATAAAAGTCTTTTGAAGATTATAAGGAGAATGTTAGGACATAACAAGAAGGCTTGGGATTCAATGTTAAAATTGGATGTGTGGGCTGACAGAATCACTATGAAAAAGGAAATTGGAAAATCTCCATTTGAGTTAGTGTATGGAGCACAGGCTAGGATGCCTCTGCAGAATTTGTTACCAGTCTACAAGTTTGTCTTGCAAGAAGATTTGGAAGTTCTTGAACCCATGGAAGATAGAATAGAGCAACTTGTTGAACTTGATGAAGTAAGGAGGGAGGCCCAGAATCAAAACATGAAGTTATAGGAATAGATGAAGTATCTATTTGACAAGAAGGAAAAGAATAGAAAATTTGAAGAAAATGATTTGGTGTTGATGTGGAATGCAAGGTGTCAGGAGAAAGGCAAGCATGGTAAATTTGAAGCTCTTTGGCTGGGACCTTTTGTTGTTACTGGAAAGAAGCGTGATGATTCATACTATCTGTAGAACATGGCTGGTGAAGATCAGGAATTGCCTATTCATGGGCAATTCTTGAAGCTTTTCTTCTCTTGATCAACACAGAGGATTTAACATTTCCAGTGCATGGACAACTCTTGTGTATCCTCTTTAAAATTATTTTCTATGCACAGTAGTTCTAGGTTTTCATCCACTTCCATTCCACTCTCATTTTCCATTCACTTCCACCTTGCATTCACTTTGAATTAATTCCCACTTCGCATTCATTTCCTTTACCATTCATTCCATTTCTACTCAGTGGCTCATCATTTTGTGTTTGGTCTACTCACCCAAGATTCTGGATCCTTGCAATGATCTTACTGTCATTCATCCCCAGACATAGCCACTATTGGAACTATTAAAATCTGATAGTTCTTTGCATATTTTCATGCCCCCTGAGTCTCCATATGAGTCTTTCCTTGTGCATTCTTCCTTCATTTCAAAATTATTTGCTCACATTTTGGCTCGTGATTGCCCCTAGATTATCTATCTATGCATTTTCCACCTTTTGGTCTCTATCAGCATAGGTCTCCCTCTGTCTCCTCGACCCACTTTGTTTCTCTGCTAATTCTTTTTGTTTTAGGTGTATCAGTGTAACTGCATTATGGTCTCCCTGACCTATTCTTCTTCTGGAAAATGTCTATTGCCTATCAGCAACATGTTTCTCTTGTCTCGGAAATTGGGTTTTCTTCTGCTAGCAATTATCGGCATATGTCTTTGTGGTCGGGCTAACATCTTACCGAAGTCATGTTATTTCTGTGACAGGTGCACTGTGGATCTCTTTGGCATATGTTATGTCTTTTGGGGTGGTGTCTTACCAAATATCACTTGTTTCCCCGACTTTTCATTTTGGTGGTTCATCGGTATAGGTTGTGTGCCTTCGGTATAGTGTCATGGCAAGGTGAGTTTGTCTCACCGACGGTGCAAAGGGTTTTCTACCAAATGATTTTCGGTAGGAGTCTTTTTATGTCTCAGTGAGGATGAATATGACAATGATGTTGCGCGGTGTAACCTTTTGGTTTCAGTGAGTGGTCTTAGCGAATGCAATATGTCTCGCCGACTTCGCATATGGAGGTGTTTCGGCCAAGCTAAGGGTTTGCAGCACGAGGTCTCGGTGAGTGACCTCTAGTCTCACTGATGGAAAACATGTAGATCCTTGTCGGCATAGGTGTTGCCTTATCTTGGCGATGTGGGGATAGTTGAGGACCTTCGGTGAAGCATTGGATAGTTTACAATACATCTCACTGAAGATTGAAAGTTATGGCGACATTCATAATGGGCACTTGTCGGCAGGAAAATCTTTAAGTCATGGCGATATTCAGAGTGGATAAGGATTTTTGGTAAAGCAATGTGGAGTCTGCGAGAGGTCTTCCCGATATCATAGAGCTACAACAATACGCAAAGGGAACTGGGGGATACTTCTTGGCTTCGGTGTGACCAACGGAATGTTATAGCGACATACAGAAGGTGACAATGCATATCGGTAAAACATAATGTGATCTATGGGACATCTCCCCGACTTGGATAAGTCACAGCGAAAGCAAAATACAAGGGCAGAGTGATTAACGAGTGAATTGCCTTCGGCATAGCTACTACGTTGTCTTGCTGACTATACATTGGTGAAAATTAGAATTTCAAAGTGATGAGCCGACATGTTTCTACTTGGACAACCATTGCTTGCTAGCTCGATTTGAGCCCGAATCTTGTGGAGGGCCAACATAATGTTTTATTTTGATATTTTTCTCATGCTGGTGTATAAATAAGCATGTTGTAGTTGTTAATTGGACCAGAATTTAGATTTTTGATACTACAAGTAGATACAGTAGAGTAAAATTATCAGACCAGAGGCTATTATTGCATGATTTCACAATGGAGGTATTTATGAGATTTAGTTGATGTTGCTGCATTTCTCTAGTGTTAATTATTTGTTGAATTAAAATGAAAAATACTGCTAAGTTGTCTCCATGATTGATTTTTCTAGTTGTTTAAATTAACATAACAAGTTTATGTTTGATTTATCGATACACATTTGCTGTATTTGTGTGATCAATCAACTGGTTCTTGCAAGCAAAGAATAAATCATTTTTTTGATCATGGTAATCAGATAAACTCATCTTGGATTATTGAACTAGATCTTAATAGTTATATTGTTGCATGTTTATACAAGCTATAAATAAAACATATGCCAAATAATTTGTGTCTTCTCCAAAAAGTGTTGCTTATCTTGATCTCATTTGACTTTGCATACCCAACAAGGCACTAGTCTCTGCACTTCACCATTTGAACTCATTTAGTTTTCTTTACATCTGTTAATTGAGCACTTATTTTAGGATTCACATCAGAATATTATTATTGTTTTCAAGTTGGATTTCATTTGTTTACTTCCCATTGCCATTGTGAACAAATTGTTTCAAGAAGATAATCACAAGTTAAGTATGCATTGTTCGAAGAGGTACACCCACCCAAGTTTTGCAGCACCTAAAGAGTAGAAGGTTGAATTCTTCCAACCTTGTCTATTACCCTAAATCATATCAAGATATTGGTAGCCTCTTGAGGCATTCAGCCTATGTTTTTGAGAGCTAACAGGGGTATCTACTTCCTTTGTAACATAGTTCTTGGAGACATCATCTATCATAACATCCCTTCATCTCCCTATCCATCTGTCATGATATCCCTTCCAACTCCCCATCCTTATCTTCCTATCCATCTATCCTAGCATCCCTTTCATCTCCCAATCCTTATCTTCCTATCCATTGAAATAATGTCTTCCATCCCCCATCCCTATCTCTCTATCCATTCTTTCATCTTTATCTGCATCCCCTCTCACAATCCCTTGTCATTGGTATCTAGCTATAGGCCTCCCTCCATGCACCCCAATGCCATTTATCCAATCATCATCACTCCTAATTCTCTTGTACATCTTTCCAATCCCCTGCCACTTTTCATCACTCATCTATCTATCATATCATCCTTCCAAGTCATTTTAATGATTTGGATAACTATCCCATCCCTGAGCTTTATGTGATCGTCATCATCCTATCCAATCGAACAAGTCTATCCTATCTCATCATATCGGTCCCATATTTTTATCTACTAATCCTATCATCATCCTCCACTCATCCTATCATCATCTTTTATCCATCATTTAGCTTTGGTCTTTTGTCGAACTACATTGCCCCTGCGCTTTCACGTAGGCAAGGCCGATCACTTGATCCACCCCTGGGGCTCCTCTATCATCTAGCATCGGTTTTTTTGCTTTGTCCATCTTCTCTTTTATCGTCTATCATCAATCACCATTGTCCACTCTGCTCCTTTTTTCCATCCTATCTTTACCATCCATCGAGTCTCCATCATGGTCTATTGTCAGCCTTTTTTATTGAACTACGAGGGCTCTGCGCTTTCACGTAGGAAAGGCTAATCTTTGATCGGTCCCCAAGCCCCCTAGGTCTTTAAGGTATTTCAATATCATCTCTTGTCTTCCTTGTATCGTGTCATCAAGCTATGGCCTTATCCAGCTGGTTCATAACAAAGGAGATCCACTAGTATCAGCAGATCCAATCGGTCCTGAACATCCCGCGTCATAACGATCTTTTAGTTTAGTATCCATCATCTTCGGTCTCAATAGGATGCATCCTTCCTAACAAACCTCATCAATCCCATTCATCCCCTTGATCCTATGGCAAAGGACATTTGAAATGTATTGTGATCTTTTGATACTTTTGGCTTTTGTTTACATTTGAGCTCCCTATCATCACTTGTCAAGGCTGCCATGATCCATCATATTATGGTGTGTTTTGATTGGTCAACATAGGGGCATATCTTGATCTTTTTATGTGTTTTTTTTGTCTTCTTGGTTGTCCCACGTAGTACCCACCAAGATCCTTGTGGTCTTGTGTTATGCTGGGGCATCCTCGTGTGCTTGTAGTTATTCCAATACCTGGCCTGACCAAAGTCATGGAAAATTTGGGGTGTTGGGATAGCCTTCTTGTTTTTTATATTTGTTTTATGCATTAGACATGAATCGGCCTTGGTTCTTCATACCCTGGCATCTTGTGTCTTGTGCTATAGCAAAACTCAGTGCTCTGAAAATGGAAAATTGCATTAGGATTGCATTTCATTTTCCATTCTATCATCTTGCATGCATCCCCCATCCTCTCATCTATCAAAATCCCCCCATCCATTCATCCTTCATCCTTATCTCACATCTATATTCAATGCCCATCCATTCCATTTAGCTAGAATCATCTAATTGCATCCTTAGTCTTATCCCCAGTCTTGTTACAATCCTTATCCCCATCATCATCATCATCATCCATCTGTATCCTTCCATATCCATTTGGTGTTGTTTTGGGATGTATCCTTCCCTCATCAACAACACTTTCATCATCATCATTGGGAGGTATCCTTCCCTATCCTTTAGTGGTGTTTTGGGATGTATCCTTCCCTCATCAATACCACTCATTGGGGTGTATCCTTCCCTATCCTTGTATTGTTTCAGGATCTCTCATTCCCTCATTGACAACACTCCATCCATCATCTACCCATTTTTTCTTGTAGCTTGACTGGGGCAACATTATCTTCGTCCTTACATCCATTTGTGCTTCCCAACCTCCTATCGCCTTTTCATCCTTTCATATCCATCCCTTTGCATCCTCTTCCTCATCTCCCATTTCATCATCTCATCCATTTCGAGAGCACATATGTGTTCTCTTGAACCCACATGTCCTCTCGAGGGGGCATCCTAAATCTCTAATCTTCATCTTCACCCCCATATTTTTTTCTCCTTCCTAGTCACTCCTTTGAATGACTGAGGCATCTTTTCCAATCTAATCATCTCCTTCTGGGTTCTATATTTTAATATTCTTTGAAATGATGCTACTTCGTAACACCATCTCAAAGAGGGACAAAATGTAGACATCCAAATTTGGACACTTAATTTATCCAAATTTATCACTTTTCATCTAAACATCCTCTTATCCGAGTTAATTAAGTAATATTACTATTATTTAATTAGTATCCTTAATTCTGCCAAATACCTTACCCTCCTTAATCCCCTTTTCATCAAATGAATTAAATAAATATTATATTTATTTAATTCCTCACATGTCATTTTCATCTAATCCTAATCCATCCCTAATCTCTTTATTAAGGATGTGCACATGCCTAATACTTGATTAGGATGTGTCACTTCCTCCAACTTTTGCAAGTTGGCTTCTAATCCTCATTAACCCCTAATTATCCTCTAATTACTAATTAGTTAAACCTAATTAGTACCTTGGTCAACTCTCCCCATCCCCCAAGAAATTTTTAATTCCTTTTTATTCATCCAAGGCTCCTCTCTTCCCAATGTGAATTTTTAATTCACTTTTATTCCTCCTAGAATCCCCTTTCACCATGCATCTTCTAGAATCTTTGACTTGTCACATCAAGTCACATGTGACAAACTCCCACCCTTTTGGAGACCCTCTCTTATCCACTAGATTCTCCCAAGCATGTGAATTTTTAATTCACATTTATTCCTCCAAAGAATCTTCTCATCTCCCAATGTACTTCCAAGGTACATGTCCTTCCTCCACATCATGTACTCTCCTTCCACATCACCTACACATCATATCACCCTTAGCCACTTCACATTCCACATGTCAAAATGTGAGGGTTTATGAGTCCTCAACTCACCTTAGCCCTTCATCTTGGCCATGTTGGATAAATCTTAGCCATTGAATTCTCTAGAGAATTCAAATTCCTCTATAAATACCCCCTCCTCTAAGGCATTTGGGAAAAAAAAAAAGACTTAGCCATTTTGCAACTAAATGCTGTCATTTTGTGCACTCATCCAGCCACCAATTTCATCTATTTGCATTTGCATCCAAGCATATAGTTAAATCTTGCATTTATCCATATCAAGAGCCATCAAGGAGCATACAAAGTAATCTAAAATCAAGGGCCAACCAAGGAGTTTCAACTACAAAGGGAAGGTATAACCACTTGCAATAATTTTACACTTTTTCTCTTTGCATTAACAAATTCTTTAGGCTAATCTTGAGGTGTTTCTTTGTGTTTTTCCATTGCATTTTAGTTGCTTAGAATAGGTAAAAAATTTGGATATCATAGATAGCCTAGTAAATAAGATTTAAGGAACTAAATAGAATAATAAAGTACGAGAAATAGCTATGAATATGATAAAGGAGATAGAGGAAATGAAGGTGATGAAGTCAAACTCACAAAGTTTCTAGTTCACTAGCAAGCTCCACACGTACATGTACACCTACACACAACCAAGAGGGAAAGATGTTGGGGTTGTATAGGGGTTTTCCTCAGTCAAACCCCCACTTTGGTGTTTCCACCTCCGTGGACAACCAGGAAAGCCATGAGATAGAAAATTTGATAAAGGAAATAATGAAAAGGAATACCAAACAATCACAAAAGCACTATGCTACATAAATCAACAAGAAATATCACCTTCCCAATCAAGGTTCCCTCAAGAAAATAGAGGAGGATGCAAACTCGATATGGTCTATGTTGCTGCAACAATGAAGAAGCAGTCCCTCAAGACACCAAGTCACAACCCTAATGGTGGAAAAAGTTTAGCAAGATGGATGGAATCACTCAAGGAAAATGTTGTGTATTGCTAAGAGAGATCAAGTGAATGTCTAGAATTGTAAAGAAGATGAAGTGATAGTGAAAATTATGCATTTGAAGGAAGATTAGGAGGGAAAGAGCCATTTTTGGGCCGGTTGGTCAACACAGAGGTGTTACACTTCATGGCTAATGGAGAACGTAATGTCCCTATGGACTCAAGGGGTAGGAATCTATTAGGGATGGTAGCGCGCCATGTAGACATTTGCGTGCACCACTCTGGCATCCCTAACAAAATTCTCCCACTGACAAAAAAGACAAGCATGAAGTGGATGTGAGGTAGATGGGTGATTTGGAATTTCACATTTGGGTTTGATTTTCTAAGGTGGAGGGATGCAAAAGGGGAATTTACACAAGGGGTGTAAATTCACTCCTATGCATTTTTCCCCCACTTTATCTAGCATGAATTTCAATGATTATTCAATAAAGTAGATTGAAGAGCATAGAAATGTATACCTAAACCATTGAGGAAGTAGATCATAATTTGGTGAGCTCAAAATCATAGGAAAGAAAAAGGCTCCACAGGTACTCTCTCCTGAGGAGGTTCAAACAAAGAACTCTATAGCTCCTAGGAACTATAGAGTTGAACAAAGTACACTGAAATCTTGTAGACCAATGATGGACAAATCATACAGGATGCAAGTACTTTATAGGACCTTATACCTACAAAGAAGGCACCCCCCACGTACTCTCTCTTGAAGGAAGCCCAGTGTAAGGGGACTTCATAGAGTTGGACTAGAAACTAGCTTCATAGGCGCACCTACAAAGAAACACATTAATTAGTAGATAAAACATGTTAGAAAACAAAGAGAAGACAAGCAGACAGTCAAAATTTTTAAGAGCTTTCAAAGGGGTCCCTCAGGAACCCTTCAAAAGAAGAGGGGTCCACTCAAGGGATGCTCTGTTTGAAAGTGTAAGTGAATTTTTCATAAATCAATTCAACATCAAGGAATCCTTTCAAAAGATGTTCACCTCATCAAGGAATTTGAAAGGAAGAAAATTCCCCCTCATGAGGGGAAGGTCGAGACTTCTCCTATAGGAAAAGTTTCTCCCTCCTCAGAGGAAATGTTTTCAAGTTCTCTCTTTGTGAACCTATGATGAAGGAAACACGTTCTACTAGCGGTCCTTGTTGAGAATGCAATTTTTGAAAAAAAAATTGAAAATATTTTCAAGAAAATATGTTTTGTCCATTGAATGCATTTTATAAAAATTGAAGTGATTGTGGTAAACCCCCCTTAGGATGATCTATGTTGAATGCAGAGGCACATGGCATCCTAAGGAGAGAAAAGTGAGAATGAAAAAGCGATGTTGTGGCCTGTGGTACATAGTGAGATGTCATTGTGATAATTTTTTTGCACATGTGAGGGACAAAACATGAGTACCACAACATCATGAAGCAAGCACAAAAAATAAGAGAGAAACAATGTAAAGAAAAAAAATATCACGAACAAGGGACACATGGGCAATCTGATATTTTTGGGTTAGAGTTGCTCATAAATATATATAAGTATAATGATAGTATATAGATGAACTGTTAGAAACCCCCTACTATATTAGACCATATGAAGAATACACGAGAAGACAAAATAAAAAATAAAAGATTGGGTCAACATGGAAGTGAAGCCTAAATGCCCCCAAAACTTTGCATCATCTCTAATTGTCGAAAATCAATACACATAATAGAGGAAGAATGACACCACAAATAGAGGAAGTTTTATGACACATAATCACTCCTATATCCAAGAACCTACAAGGGTGAAAAGGGTCATCCAGGAACACATTACACAAGCACAGGGGAACACAAACACACACACACTCTACACTAAAAATAAAGAAGAGACTCCCCCCTTAACACTCATCAACCAAGAGGTCATTGGCCTCCCAATCTAGATCATTATACAAAGAAGTTGGATGAGCCTACAAGGGTGGAATGTCAAGGGGGGAACCCTCCAACCTCGTTACAACAAGGGCCAAGGAAGAAGGCCCCACGAGGTCTTCTCCACTCATCTCCTATGGGGAAAAGGTCAATGAATTCATAAAGATCATTGAAAGGGTTGAGACCTCATCCAAAGAGTTCAATATGCATTTCATAGGAGTTCCATGTGTTGCCTCAATGGAAAAGGGAGGTGGCACCCAAGATTCATTACTAGGCTCATTGAGTGACTCAAGAGTAATGATGAACTTTGGGGATGCAAAAGCTCCTTCCATCAATAGTACAACACATGCCAACACAGAACCACCCTCTAAATGAGGTGGAATATTATTTCGCTCCCATTACTAGTAGGGCCATCCTCCATCTTTTGCTTCATCAGAGGATATGAGATCCCCAAGGTAGAAGGCATAGAAGAGGAGAATACTGTAGTGGACACCACTGAGGTGTTCAGAATGTCCACGAGCTTAGAGAATGGTGGGGTTCCTAGGAGGGACATCAAGAGAGGAGGCTTGACTAAAGGAGCAATAAACGCCTACACATTTTTAGGGTTAGGGGTGTTTATGCTCATAGTAGGAGCTAGAAGTAGCACTAAGGCTGACTGAATTGAAGCAGAGGGGGTGGAAGAGGAGGACACAACAACTGGCCTTGAAATAGGGGCAGTTGACTCCCCTTCCTTCCACTACATAGTGGTCTACTCAATAACCAGAGCATTTCATAGATGCTTGCACTCATGTGCAAGGTGGTTCTTGTGACTCCAAGAACTAGAGGACATAAGTTGGGATGGAACAGAAGGCTCTTTCTTGACCATTAGAGTGTCCATCATAGCTATTTTTGGCAGAGGGAGAGACTCATGGATGGGAGCAGGAGGGAAAAATTAAGAAGAGGTTGGAGCAACATCAGGGGGAGTTAGCTCTAGTGCCTTAGCGGTGGGCCTCTTATCATTTACTTATTTGGGAGTAGGAGTGGTAGGAGGCCACAAAGGTTGAGACATAGAGGACTCCCCATGGGTAGCCTTCCCCTTACAATACCAAATGATCCTAGGCACCATGGGTAGAATGATAAGTTCAAACAATAGATGCTTGGGCTTTTACCAAGTGGGCACCATAGGATTCTCCAATAAACACCTAGGAGTAGAATCTGATGATGTCGCAATAGGGTGAGAGGAAGTGACAGGTAGGGAAACAACCATAGAAGAAAAAGAAGAGTGTTGAGCATGCCTCTCATTTTCTCTTCTCTAAGCTAGGGTGACATCACTATTAGCCTTTAGGCAAGCCCTATGCGAAATAACATAGGGAGATGGAGGGTATCTCACTTTAGGTGTTAAGCGCCCACTCTTTTACTTCACATAGGTCTAGTACAAGAGGTATGTCCTAGGAGGAAGTAGAACAATGGGTGTAGGCCAAAAGTGATCCAATGAATAGCTACCACATGCAATCGACGATTTATAGCCAGTGTCATGGATTACATGCATTGTACCCTCATGGATGAATTTCATACATTTATGCACTACCAATGGAACTACATTCATAATTAGCAACTAGGGGATACCTAGTTTCACCCTGAAAAGTTCAGACCCTGAGATTATGTCAAAGAAAAAATTCATTGATTTAGGTCCAACTAAAATGGACAAGGTGATGCAACCAAGGGGAGGTATGTAAATTCTATTGTGTGTACAAATGGTACTCTCAGATGCATCATACCCATCTTTGTGCAGAAAATTGATCAGCATATTCTCCTCAGTTATGACATTCACCTGATATGTGGGATCAACAAGAACACCTATCATAGTGTTTCCATTGATTTGTGTGGGGATGTATAAGGGAGATGGTTATCTAATATAACCCATCGGCCGGTCCTATGAGGTGAAAGTTATACCAGGAGAACTAATCGTAGGTTGCATGAATGGGATGGGTAGATGTAGAAAGGAGGCCATCGTACAAAATAGAAAAATATTTCAAAGAGCTGCCAAAGTTTTTGCAATCAGAGAGTGACCCAACTAAGGTTTCATTTCATAATGCCTATGGAGCTTCCAACTACACCACTAGGGCTCATTAGTTGGGTTGCAAGGAAGAATTCCTCACAACACTCATAGGATATGAGGAAAGGGCCTTTCAGCACTGCTAAACAAAACAAAAATGGTTCACATCGGGCTCACCAAAATGTAAGGTAGGGGGGCCAACCACACCAAGGCTCTAGGTCATGGAGAGCTGAGAGTGGAGGGCTACCCTATCTTACCTCAATCTAAGTGGGTGTTTAGGTTAAGGATAGAGAATGAAGAGCACTCTCAAGTGCTCTTGTCACTCTACTAATCCATATACTTGAATGGAACTAGATGATCTAGTTTCTAGAATCTGGACTGCACCTCAGAAAATCCTCTACTCAAGGAGGATTGTGTGGATCAAGGATGACAGTGCAATGTGCTAGTGTCTCACTAGAGCGCTAGTTTCTATTTGGCCAAAAAGTGAAAATTGTAGTATGGAAAGCCAAAAATCCTACTGACCACCTAGTAAATAATATTTAAGGAACTAAGCAGAATAATAAAGTATAATAAATAGCTATGAATATGATAAAGGAGATAGAGGAAATGAAGGTGATGAAGTCCAACTCACCGAGTGTCCAATTCACTTGTAAGCTTCACACATACATGTACACCTACACATAGCCAAGAGGGAAAAATTTTGGAGCTATATAGGGGTTTGTATTAGTCAGACCCCCACTTTGGTGTTTCAATCTCCATGGATAGCTAGGAAAGCCACGAGAGAGAAAATGCAATGAAGGAAATAACATAAAGGAATATCAAACAATCACAAAATCACTATGCTATATAATTCAACAAGAAATATCACCTTCCCAATCGAGGTGCCCTTAAGCACGTAGAGGAGGATACAAACTCGGTAAGGTTTATGCTACCACAATAATGAAGTAGTCCCTTGGGACACCAAGTCACAACTCCAATGGTGGAAAAGTGCAACAAGATGGATGAAATTTCTCAAGGAAAATGTTGTGTATTGCTAAGAGAGATAAAGTGAAAGTATAGAATTGTGAAGAAGTTGAAGTGATAGTGAAAATTATGCATTTGAAGGAAGATTAGGAGGGAAAGAGCCATTTTCGGGCTGGCTGGTCAACATAGAGGTGTTATGCTTCATGCCCAATGGATAATGTAACATCTTTGTGGACTCTAGGGGTAGGAATCTGTTAGGTATGATAGCGCACTACACAAACTTCCACACATCATGCTCGCGTCCCCAAAAAAATTCCCCCAACAACACAAAAGATCGGTGCCAAGTGGATGCAAGGCAGATGGGTGATGTGGAATTTAGCATTTGGATTTGATTTTCTAAGGTGGAGGGATGCAAAAGGGGAATTTACACAAGGGGTGCAAATTCACTCCTATACAATTAGCCACTTATTCTTTTGAAGGAACATATCCATGTTTACTTCTAATCTATAATTAGAGGTTTACAATTAACTTGCAAATTAACTTAAATTACAGTTAATCTTGATCCAATAGAATTACGTGGCTATGTTGTTTAACTGTTGGAATTATGGACTAAGTTCACTTTTACATAAATTAAGGAAATTGACTAATTACTATAATGTTGTAATCAAAAGTCAACATAAGGAATTAAAACTGAAAGAATGAAATACATGAGAGAGAAGAAGAATAAGATAGAAGAGAGAGAGGAACACGAGCTTGATAATAGAGTTCATCCAATCAAGACTACGTCTCTGGGTCCACTTCTCAAGGTAGACCACTTTATTAATATCGCCAAGAAATGAAAATGTCTTGTTACAATATCTAAGCTCCAACTGCATGAGAATTTCTCATAGTATCTCTCTCCTTTACAATTTTTGGTGTAATAATCAACACCTTGTAATCCCTCTCTCAAAGAATTCAAATTCTCCACCTTTCACAATAATTTACCAATAATACAATTATTCTCACCAAGAAATTTTTTCCACATTTCACAATAATTTCCAATGTCCTTGAAAGGCCAAACTCTTCCCCTTTTTATACAATTGATTTATCCTAATATGGTTTAAAACCATATGATTTTCAAATTATCCCAATCTCCTATTTACAATAGTAAATCCCCTAAAAATAGTACCTCCATTAAAAAAATAGCCCTTATAATTTCGGGCTTTACAATATTATTTCAATTTGATAATCTCCTTTAAAATTATCATAAAAACCCCTTAGGATATTCTCACAAATCTTAACATGTAAATAGGGATATGGATTATATTTTAATAATCCATGTAAATAGGGATATGGATTATCTTTTAATAATCCCCTTAAAATTATGTTTAAATCATTTAAGATTTGAGCTTTTATGTTTTATGATATTTTCCTCATTTAAAATCTTTATAGATTCAAGCTTCATGTTTCAAATATCTTTTATAAACCTTTTAAATTCTTAAAGCCCTTTTAAAATATTTATGCATTTTATTTTAAAAGGTTTGGCTCATATATTTTAGGCTTAATTTCTAATTTAAATAAGATAATTTCCCTCAATTGGTTATGACACATCATCATCTACCACATCATCATCTACCATGTCAACAAATGTACCCTCTAGTCAACTCCTTTTGTCTGCAAACTTTGGCCGATTTTTTTTGCTCATACGAACTCCATTTGACATTATTCAAAAGGTGTTAGAACAGTACTGATGAGCATTACAACTTGACGTTGTCTTCGCCCAATTTGGAGACGATCAATTTTTCAGCCTTGCATCGACCCTAATTCACCTATTTGACTAAACCTTTGACTAAGCATAACTTCTACATACAAACTCCTTTTGAGCCCGTTCAAGTTGTGTCAAGATCATGTCAGTGAGATCTTTCCAATGATGCTGATTTGTATAGATTCTGAGACTGTGAAATTTTTAGGTTTACTGGATCCACCTGGATCATTCCTCCCCATTGAGAAGCTTTTGGACCACCAAAAGTTTATTTTTACATAGAATTTGAGCTAGGGCATTGTTGCCCCACTTTCTCAGTACCATCTTTCCACCCTACTAGAATCTTGAACATCTGAGCCATCACAAACATGAAGAAAAATGAGATAGCATTGTTGATACAATTAACTACATATTCATCAATAGTCACTGTCACATCTGTCATCCACATAGAACTAACTAGTAGAATAACAAGCAACAGTATTGAATAAATTTTTGTGAAGGAAAAATTATCAACATGTTGGATCTTTTGAATAGGAACATTGTTAGAAAATGAATCATTCAAACCCTCTTTCACCACCTTTGGTTGAAGGCTTAACTATGTTTGCAACTAATCCTCACACTATGATGTCTGTGACACCTATCATCTTCATGCTTAGTATCAATAGTTGTTACAAGCATGGGAGTTAAAGCATTGCTTGCATTTACAATCATCTTCATATTCCCTATGTTTACAACAGATCTATCATTCTTCATGTGATGAGCTTTTACAATATATTCAATTCCATCCTTAAACAAATGATATTTGTTATGTTCCCCATAGAAAATGGCCTTTCTTTCATACAAGTAAGGACTACCTAGAACCATCCCATAGATGTCAAGTGGAATTACACCTAACTCTACCTCATCTACAAACTTGGATGTGATTGAAAATCAGAGTTTACTTTGCTTTGACACATGTAGCCAAGCATTATCATGCACCCAACCCAATGGATATGGCTTAGGATGAGGAGTTGTTTTTAATCCCAATTCTTTAACAACTTGTTCAAAGATTAGATTCACTTGTGATCCACTATCTATGATTGTATCAATCTTTTTTTTTTTTGCAATAGCCCTTATATGAAACAATTCATTCCTCTTACTTTCAATAGGTACTTCATTACGTTTTACAGAAGAAGCATGGGAACTAGTACTGACAATAAGAATGTTACCTTTTATACCCACAACTGTGATCTTGGTTTCATCATCAAAATCTAATCTAAGATCATGCACAATAGCTAGGATCTTTTGGTTACCCTTTTGATCCTTGAACCATTTCAGTTTCTGATGAGGATGCAATTTCTAGCACTTTTCATCTTCGTGCCCTTTCTTCTTGTAGTGTGAGCAATAAGGCTTATCCTCCTTTTCTTTATAGTAGTTTTACGCTACATTTTATCCTTCCCTTTCTTGTTCCCTTTGTGTTTATTAGAGTCCGTTAAGAGACCATCATGGCTATTCCTTGAGCTTTTTTCTAGATGAATGGCTTGTACACTAACTTCATCAAGGTTATTTGGATTAAACATAAGTATTGTATTCCTCAACTTTTCATGTAAACCACCTATATACTTTAACAAAGTTTCTTATGTATATAATGGAATACCTAAAATTAAATCTCTTTTCCTAAACTTCTATGTATAATCCTATACACTTTGTCATTTCTCTTGCTTTAATGAATGCCAATTCATTACTGCTTTTTGCATATGTCCTAATGGATAGAACTATTTCTTTAATGCAGCTATAAACTCAAACCAAGAAGAAATAATTTTAACATATCGGCTTAGATCTTCCTGAGTTTTGCTCTCCCACAAAATTAAGGTTGTGCCTCCCAGGTGAAGAGTGGATAATTGGATTTTTTGAGAATCCTCAATAAACTTCTAAATTCTACAATAAACTTCAATTTGTTTAATCCAATTATCAAGTTTTTCTGCATCTAGTTCTCCATTATAGGTGGGAAAATAAAATTCTATTTCTCTTGTCTCTCTTGGAAAATAACTTCCACCATAGCCTTCATTTTGAGAAATGATTTCTGGAAAGCTTTCTCATCAAGCTCTGTAGGACTTTGTTGAGCTGCCATTTCTGATTGTGGAAAATACCTTCATTTTGTGATCTCAGGATTGAACTTTGTAAGTGCAACTTGGTTAACATTCACTTTTGCAATTTCCTATTAAGAAGCTCTGATACCACTTTGATCTATAATTAGAGGTTCACAATTAACTTTCAAATTAACTTAAATTATAGTTAATCCTAATCCAACAAAATTGTGTGACTATGTTGTTTAACCGTTGAAATTATAGACTAAGTTCACTTTTACATAGATTAAGGAAATTGACTAATTACTATAATGTTGTAATCAGAAATCAACATGAGGAATTAAAACTAAAAGAATGAAAAACAAGAGAGAGAAGAAGAATAATACATAAGAGAGAGAGGAACACAAGCTTGATAATAGATTTCGTCCAATCAAGACTATGTCTCAGGGCCAGCTACTCAAGGTAGACTGCTTTATTAATATCACCAAGCAATGAAAATACCTTGTTACAATATCCAAGATCCACCTGCATAGAATTTCTCACAGTATCTCTATCCTTTACAATTTTTGGTCTAATAATCAACACCTTGTAATCTCTCTCAAAGAATTCAAATTCTCCACCTTTTACAATGATTTCCCAATAATACAATTATTCTCTCCAAGAGAATTTTTCCACATTTCACAATAATTTCCAATGTCCCCTAAAGGCCAAAATCTTCCCCTTTTTATGCATTTTATTTTTCCTAATATGGTTTAGAACCATATTATTTTCAAATTATCCCAATCTCCCATTTACAACAGTAAATCCCCAAAAATAATACATTTGTTAAAACAAATAGTGTTGGAAAAACAAGGATAGACAACTGAGAGGGGGGGTGAATCAGTTGTCACAAAATATTAAAACTTTTCAAACTTTACTTAATTCAATCTTAGATCTGATGAATAGACAATAAACCATAATCAATCAACACATCAAAACACATAGAACACCAAGATTTTTACATGGAAACCCTGTTAGGGGAAAAACCATGGTGGATGTTAGTTCACCAGATTATACCCTGTTAAAAGTATAATGAGAAATAATGGGAATGCACATGCATTCAGGCACACTGTGTTAGAAACCAAGATCACCTGCATGCAATCACCTGTCACATGCAAAAGACATGCAGAACCAAAGAAGATGTTCCGTAAACCTCAAAGTAAAAATGCATTATTGAGAATCAATTATTACAAAGAGATCAATCCTTATGAAGGAGATCAAGAAACCCTAAAAGGGAAACCCTAAATGAAACCCTAGTGTGCACACTTAATAATTAATCAATTATTAATGTGCCTAAGTTTAGCTTAAGCAATTAAGGGAATAAGTGACTTAATTAATTAACCAGTATGATATAATTAATTAAGCATAATAACTTATTACTCTAACACATTTCCTAGAGCTCACTCCTCAATTATAAGAGGGATCACTTCCCAACAATACACAACAATCTGGATTAGATCCACAGTGTATAAACTAAGAAAATAGCTTCTACACAAGCTTGATTACAGTTCTAGTTAAGCACATAAAACCTTCTTCACTCAAACTTCTTCACACTTCGCTCAATATTTCTCACACTCTACTATGAAATTGAATGATATTCGAACATATACACATGGGATCACACCAAGCACACTTTACACCAATGAAACAATCACTCTTATATGATTACATCAACAACTTAGTCGGCCAAAAATATAAACACATGTTTTCAATGTCGGCCCAAATTTACAAATAAATTTTTAATGTGAATCCACCAAGCTCGGCCACAACATAGTGGAGACCCAAATTAACAACTCCAACAAAAAATGACTTCAATTAATTTCATCTCGAAGATCCACAACATGATACAACCATCATGTCGGCCAAGAACACAAAAACTAATCGTACTGAGAAAAATATTTGACCACGAACACACCGATCAATGTGGACATACCACAAAGATAGAACATGATCTAGAAACATCCAAGAACACCAAGAAACAATAGAGAAACATCCACAACAACTAGAATTACCATAATTATACCAACTTTAATCTATAAAATTGATAGAGACCACATAAACACTATCAGAACATAGATCTTCATAATTTGAACAAATCTTTTTGCGGACCTCTGAAACTTATGGTAGATGAACTAGATAAACTCAGCAATAAACCCTTTAATACACAACAATTGATCTTCCACATATAGAACAAGACACCTTCTTGACCTTCACAGTTCCACTAGGAACCTACAATACTTTCTTTCACAAATTTCTTAATATCCTCAAAATATATAGCCTTCAATACATCAAATGCTAATAGTGTTGACATCAATGAAAACCACATATCAAAAACATAACCACAACATCCAAAAATCTCCCCCTTTGGCATTGATGGCAACACATGATGTGAAAAAAACCATCAACACAACTCTCAATCAACACTTACTCCTCCTTAGATTATGACTCTTCTTCCTTGACTTCCCCTGCATGGTCTTCTCCCCACAAGACTCTTTACTCCAGATAAGCAATATTTTTTCACATGAATCTTCTCCCCCTTTGACATCAATGGAAAAGGTAAACATTATCATTCCACATACAAGCTCTAAACCACATATCTACACATCTAACTACTCCCCCTGAGTAGCAACCATGGAAACATCAATCTAGATCGGGATATAGCAATTAAGCACATGGATTGATGCAAATAAATGCATCTTTAGTTTATATTAGGAGGGGAAATCAGCCCTAGCATCCCTCTGAGATAATCAAAAGTATCCTTTGGCAACGACTTAGTGAAAATGTCTGCAATCTGTTCTTTGGTAGGTACATACTCCATTCTGACTTCTTTCTCACTCACTTTTTCACTTAAGAAGTGAAACTTGATTGATATATGCTTGGTCTTAGAGTCTAGTATCAAAGTATTTGATATGTTTATTGCACTTTAGTTGTTACAGTACATGGTGATAGGTTCATCATATACTACTATGATATCTTTTAGCATCTATTTCATCCACATCACCTGAGTACAATTGTTTGCAACAACAATATACTTTTCCTCAACAGTAGATAGAGAAATGGAATTCTGCTTTTTGCTCAACCAAGACACCAACTTCTTCCCTAGTAAGAAAGCACCACCACTAGTACTCTTTATGTCATCTACATCTCCTACCCAATCCACATTAGTACATACATTCAAAGTAAGATCATCATCCTTAGGATTCCAATGCCCAAAATCAACCGTTCCTTTTAGATACCTGAAGATTCTCTTAACAGGAGTCACATGAGACTCTTTTGGATCAGCCTGAAATCAAGCAACCACAACCCATAGTCAATAGTAATTTTGATATATCTAAAAATTATTTTGATTGCATTGACATGTGACTCTATTGGTGCAACCTGAAACCTTGCTACCATACATACTGCTTGCATTATGTCTGGCCTTGATGCAGTCAAGTATAGTAGGATTCCAATCATTGACCTATACATTGTCTGATTTGCATCTAGTGACTCATCAAATTTTATCAACTTGCAATTGGTTATAATGGGGGTGATGACTAGTTTGCTATCTTCCATGCCAAATTTCTTGAGAATTTCCTTAGCATATTTGTTTTTAGATATGAATATCCCATCAATTTATGCAATTTGTAAACCAAGGAAAATTGACAATTCTCCCAACATTGACATCTCAAATTCATCTTGCGTATGTGTAAAATTTTTTTTACACATTTTATCATTGCTAACACCAAATATAATGTCATCCATGTATACAAAAACAATAATCATGTGCTCACCTTCATATTTGTAGTATAAATTACTGTCTGCACATCCCTTTTTGAACCCTTGTTATTGTAGGTACCGGTCCAACCTTGAATACCATTCTCTAGGTGCTTTTTTTAGTCCATATAAGGCTTTCCTCAATCTGCAGACATAATCATCATCTTCTAATAGCTAAAAACCTTTTTGTTGTTCTATGTAGACCTCCTCTTCTAGGTTTCCATTCAGAAAAGTAGATTTGGCATTCATCTAATATGCTTTAAATCCTTTATGCACTGAAAAATGAAAGAAACATTCTTATTGCTTCTAATCTTGCTACTGGTGCAAATGTTTCTTCAAAATCAATTCATTCAACTTGTGTGTACCCCTTGCATACCGATCTTTCCTTATTCCTTACAAAAAATCCATCTTCATTAAGCTTGTTTCTAAACACCCATTTAGTACCAATTACATTTTTGCTTGGGGGTCTAGGAACCAATTCCCATGTTTTATTCTTTTCAATCTGATTGAGCTCTTCTTCCATGGATTTTATCCAATTTTCATCCTTACTATCTTCAACATAGCTTTTAGGTTCAATTTTTTATAAGAGAGAAATTTACTTGTTCCTTGCTCCTTGCTAGTCTTCTTGTCTAAACACCTTCATTTTTGTCACCAATAATCTAATCTGCAAGGTGATATTTTTGCACATATTTTGTATGTTCCTTTTCATTCTCCTCTTCTTGTTCTTCATTTGTTGCACCTTCCTCAAAATCTGATTCTTCTTCAAGGTCATTCTTATCATATTTGATATAATTTATATTCTAATCAATCTTAACATTGATTCTCTTAGCAATTTTTTTCAACTTCTTGTTATAGCTTTTATAAGATTTTCTGAGTGGAATACCTAAGAAATATTCCTTCATCACTTTTGGATTTAATTAAATAATTAAAGGATTATTTAATTAAGTGGATAAGAGGAATAATCGGAATTAATTAAATAATAACAAATTATTTAATTAAAGTGGATGAGGGAAAATGATTTAATTAATTAAATAATTAAAAACTATTACTTAAACGTGATGGAGGGAAAAGTGATGAAATAATTAAATATTTTAAAATTATTTATTTGATGAAGGGAAATGGGTTAGTTTATCAAATAGTTGGAAATTATTTAATTAAGTGTGATGAAAGGGGTGATGAGTGATCATGATCAAAAATGATAAATTAGAAGAATGTGTTAGATATTTTTAGGTATCTACACATCTAGATATAGAGTTTTGAAAAGACATAATCAACTTCTAGGAATGATTTATGATGGATGGCTAAGATCAAATGAGGATTAGGTTTTGGATCAAATATTTAGTCATGTGACAAGGGCACATGAGGGATAGGATCTAGGTTTAGGATTAGAATAAGGACAAAAATCCTTATGTGAATTTCTAGGATTAAGAGGCAAGATTGAGATGAGTGGATAAGATGAAAAATCAATTTGATTTTTTGGAAGGTTTTTTGGTTCGATGAATCTAGATAAGGATTTAGTTAGACATGTGAATGGGACACTTGTCACATGATGAAAAAATTAGATTATGATCCATGTGAAAAAAATTGATGGCTATGATTAAATGGAAAAGAATAAAGGATAAAATAGAATTAATTAATTAAATAAAATATTTATTTAATTAAAGGAATAAGATAAATATGGGAAAGGAATGGAAATAATTAAATAAAAATAATAAATATTTATTTAATTAAAGGCTTAGCATAGGCTGAAATTAGGTGTGGTGGGTAAGGTCATATTTTAGGTGTCGAAAAAATGTATCCATGGGTAGCCTAGGAGAATGTTGTAAGGGAGATCAAGGTCCAATACTTGACATGTAGTTTTTGTGATTGCAAGACCAACTTGGCTAGGTAGTTTTATTATCTCTTTTGACTCACACTTAGCATCATCATATTCTCTAATAGTAATTCTCTTCTATTTTTCTATTACCCCATCAGAGTATCACAATTTTTTAACCAATTTTAGAGTGAAAATTCTTAAGCCTACTCCACCATTTTCCATGAATCTTTTGATTTTATTCTTATGTATATAGACCTATAGGTATAATTCTTGGTTATGATATGACATAGTAGGATGAGGTGTTGGGTGGATACATTATGTCCTACCATGGCTTTGAATTCTTTGATATCTATATTGGTAGGTATAGATGATGCTTGAAGTGCCTTGTTCTAAACATCTTTAAATGTGGGAGATATGTGGAGAAGTTCTAATATGGAAATTTAGGCTTGAGTTTTCTTCAAATGATCTATATCCAATTTTATTCAAATGGTAATAATTTATTAAGGATTTTTGTTTGGAGTGGGGCTCCTTAGAGGGTAATTTTCCACATCATGTAGTAATTATAAGTTTAGAATTTCTATTTGGAATGGTGATACTAGAAATGTGGTTATTGGCTTCTTCAATATGTTTCACAATAGAATCATATGAATGGTTGACCTTATTATAATATTTTCCTTTACCTAAGTCATTTTTATTTCCATGGTCAAGAATTATATTCTTGTAGATATCGATATCATTATTGGTATAATTTCCATCATATTGCTCAATGTTTACATCCCCTTGATCAATAAAATCTTGGATGAGATTTTTCAATTTCATGTAGTTAGGTTTTTTGTGACCTTTTATTATATGGTACTTATAATAATCATTGTCATAGTATCATAATGGTTTGAATTGTGGCTCATCATATTTTATTAGCTCTAGAAGCTTAACAAGATTGGTTTGGATTAGTTTCTTTAATACAATTTCAATTGGCTCCCCTAGGGGACTATATTTTCATCTAGTATTATTGTTTTCTTTTGGTTCTCATTTGGAAGATTCAAGTTTTAGTTATTTTTTTTATTATTTTGTGGTGGTTGTATATCTTATACAAATTTAGCATCCATTACACCATCATTAGTAATGTTGTTATTCTTGGCCCATAGGTGAGGTTTTTCATTGGAGTGTGAGGCATGGTCTTTTATTTCTTTTTAAATTCTCACAATTCCTTTTATGATGAGATTATTTTCAATAGTGGTTCCTTTATCAATAATCTCATCAAAATATTTAATGCATTGCACTTGTAGGTGGAAACCTAATTCTTGATTAAGGTTATGAACTAATATGCTCATGAGTTATTTTCTAGTATAGGCCAAGAGATTTTACTAGCCATGTTTATCCATAATTGTAGGAATGAAGAAAATAATTCTCTATTTTTTTGGTGTTACATAAATCATTCATAGAGAATGTTCAATATTGTGAGATAAGTGACTAATGAAATATAGCTAGTTCATGGAAGGTCTTGATACCATGTTGTAGATAAGAGAAACATTATATTGTTTTCCCTCCAAAACTTTGGGGAAAGAGTCACGTCAAATATGTGTCATTATAGGTGACCTCTAGGAATGTTATGCATAATTCCCATATATATTCTCATGAATCACCTCTTCCTTTTTACTTGTCAAACTTTGGTATTTCAAAGTCATTGGGGAAGGGAACTGGGTAATTTTTGATCAAATGGATAAGGACATATATGCTCAAGTGTGTAGTTTTTCTATTTTTTCATAATTTCATGTTAGTTATATTCTTATGCAAGCTTTGTATTTGTGATGCCAAGTCATATATTGTGTCAATTGGTGTTTAATTTGATGGAATCTATTTTTGATGTTATGGGATGTTTGATGAATTAAATGATGTATTTTGATTTTGTGGAATGGTTTGTTATTGTGGGATATTATATGAGTAATCATGTGTTTGTGGTATATGTGAATTTTTGTGGATAGTGAATGGGATGGATTCAAAATGTAATTGTCATATATTTGGAATGTTTGTATTCATAGGTATGTTAAATTTGGAAGAATGATTAGGAATATTGAATGTGGAACTTTATGAATGATTTTGAATAGAATATTAGTGGGAATGATTATTTTTGTATGTTATCTTGGATATATTGGATGTTTGTGAAGTGTATGGAATTTTTGTATAAAAATGATATGTTATGATTTGTGAAGAAAATAGTTTATTTGTATAATTTGATGTGATGGGTTGTGAATCAAGGGGAATATTAGTGCTATGAGGTATGGATGTAGAAATTTACCAATTTAGGATATGTGGTCAAGTGATTAGATGTGAAAGGAGTTTTATAGAGTGGATTAATGTATTATTTAGAAAATGGTATGAAATTTGTGTCATGTAGAAGTATGGGCGGTTGATTTGACATATTTGGAATGGAAGCTTGAGGCATGTATATGTTGATAGATTGAGGTATGGGTATGATTGTATTAGATGGGATATGTGATGACATGATACTTGTGAGGGAATTTTCCCTAAGTGTATCATTGTCAAGATCTGAAGGTAGTTTAGCACTTTTTTGTGCTAGTGTAAGAAAAAATTGGTTGGGTCTAAAGGGAGGAGGTTATTCATTAATTTTGTATCTTGTTGAATCTATAATAACTTCTCTTTTTTTAATTCATCAGACTCATACATGATGTCTTCTTTCAGAATCTCTATGTATTGAGTTTGTAGTGTCTAATAGTCATTAACTTTGAACACATGAGAAGGCATGCTAAACTCAAGTTGTGTACCACCCACGATTGTGGTAATGTTTGACTCACTTTGATTGGAATCCATCAGTTTCTTATGTTGATACCTTGTTGTAGGAATACAAATTTGAAGACCTTATGAGATGGGGATGGAATTTGGAATTTGGGTGATTTTATATGGATATGTTGTTTCTAATGGACTCTACTAAAGCTATGTTTGTATTTTTGGAAAAAAGGATGTAATTATTTTGGACAAGTTTTTTTGGTATTTTTAAGTGACGTAAGATAAAACCTCAATAATTCAAAGTAAATATAAATCTTTGTGTGATGATAAGTTCTAAGATTTTGATGATATTTTACTTGTACTAGACTAACGATTCTAATAAAAAGGATGATAGTGAGTTTAATAACTTAGAAGTAGCCAAGAATCCTAGGTGAATTTTCCCACCAATTATTTATGTTAGCTCAACTATCTACTTGAAATAGGAAACTTTTAAAGTAAAATTATAAATTAGTAATAAAATATGAAAAATCTAGACAATATTGTGACTATTTTGGTTGTTGGATGTTTAGGTGATTGATTATGATAATAATAAGGATGGATAGTAACTCTAAATCCCAAAAAAAGATGTTATGAAATTGATATGGATTTCAATTTTCTAATGGATAATGAATGGTGTTTATAGGTCAATTCTACTAAAGGTCTTCAATTTTAGATCTAATTGTTCAAAGGTTCTAGAAACTAGCTTTCGAAGAATTCTAAAAATTCTAACATAGGTCAAAAGCATCATTATTTGAATAAAAAATGTAACTAAAGGTCTCAAATGTTGCATGATACTATCATATGTGCCACAATAGGTATTAAAAGTGACAAAGAAAGATAAAAATCAACACAATAGGTTTCAAATGTGTAAATCTATTTGAAAAGTGTTACAAGTTATCACAATAGGTTTAATTAGGACTCAGATAAAAAGTATCAATGTGTTGTAAAATATGCAATTTTGAACATAAAATACATAATTCTACAAATCAAATGCACCAAAGTATGGTCAAAAGTGTCATAGGATAACCAAATGCACCATAGGATAGTCAGATGTGTAAAAAGATGATTAGATATGAAAAGGGATGGTCAAAAGTGCCAATTTGGCAATCAAATGTGTCATAGTAGGAATCATATGTGTAATTATTCCTAAGAGATGCATAGGAAAAGTATTTGGGATTTTAGAAGTGCAACAATAGGTCTAAAATTTGTAATTTTAGACATAGAAGCATATTTTTAGACTCAATAGCATAATTTTGTGTAACTGTTGGTAATTTGTTGCTAGTTTTAGATTGATTTTGAAAAAAATGGTAAGAGACATAAAATAGAAAACAAGATGGCTAGTGATTTCAAGGGTAGTAATTATGAATTTTTTTTTATTGGTCTTCACAAGAAAACACGATAAGGACAATAACTAGCTTAACTATTCAATAAAGGTGTGTTGCACTATTATTGACCCAAGTGATAAAATATTGTAGGATTGCACATGCGTGTTCCACTCAAGAGGGAATAGATAGGGTTCTAGTGACACAAGGGCTCACCTTTCCCCTTCCCTTGAATTTTTTTTACACCTCCAAATAAACTATCTCTCATAAACATGGTACATGTTCGGTAACTTAAAGCATGATATTGTACCTTGCACCATATTAACAATTGAAGGTCTTAGGTCTTTAAAAATAAAGTTTGTATTGGTATCTAAGAATAGTGAGACTGCATGATAGTTCTTGAGACTAGGAACTTTCTCCCCTCTTCTCCTCACCAAATAAGTCTCAATGGACCAAGGGTAGATGCAACTTGGCTTGAATGATGTTGGCAACACTTTAAGGAACAACTTTTTCTCTCCCTCGTTTATATACTACACCAAAAAATATGGTTGAGGTCACCATTAAGGTGATGAAATCCCCAAGCAATCCCCTTACTATAAATAAAAATAAGATACTAGTGTTTTTTATCCTCAAGCTCACATGAAGTGTAAGGGAAGAGCATACTCAATTAATACTTCTTAGGTAAACTTAAGAAATATGTGAACAAAAGATTTCTTTTGATCCCTAGGCTTGCACTAGGTGCAAGGGGAAAGCATACACACTAAAATTTCACCAAAAACAACATACAAAGCTCATTGATTAAGACCTAAATGAAGTATGCAACTAATTAATAAAAATAAATAAAAACCCTACACCAATTTTTTTAGATTTTACCCCATTTTCTCTCAATAATCACCAAGAGGCACAATTTGATTAGTTCCAAAAGATCATGAAAAATGCTAGGTTAGAAAAAAAATCATTTTGAATGAATCAAAAGTGCCAATTTAATAATCAAATACACCAAAATAACTATCAAAAGTGTCAATCCCTATCAATTAAACCATTTTACCTATAAAATGCATTGCTCTACTTATTTGATGTGTTAAAATACAATAAAAAGTGCCACTTTTATGTTATATGTATCGTTCTCCAGAATTATACCTGCAAATAGAAAATGCACAAAGATCAAATACATCATTATAAGTGTCAAATGCACCAAAGTGCTATTAGTGTTGTAAATTGGAGGGTTTTCATTGATGTCAACAATAGAGAATGGAAGATTTCCATTGATGTACATTACTTGTATAGATCATTAGTTGATTTAGTAATCATGATCTTCAAGCTATGATCTCTCGAGTACACGAAGTTTGTTGATCTAGTATTTTGGTCTAGATTATCTTATTTTTTAAGATTCAATCAAAAGCTGATATTATGTTCTATCTTGACATCATTTGCATCCATTGACAAGATTTTATATAGTGCATTTATGTGGGAGATTTCACATCTTCTCATATTTAATTATCTTGCATTGCGGGGTTGAAGGTAAGTTATTCGATGTCGTCTAAAGGAGAATTCAAAGTGTTAACAACATTTTGTGTTACACATTTAGAAAATTGTGTATACATGTGAAGTATTTGATGTTTTAGGTCTAACTCTGGCTGGCATAATTATAAATTGATGTTAAGGAGTTTAAATAAGCATTGTGAATGTTATATGGATCTATATTAGGTCCATGTCAACTAATACCATTTATTACATGCTTCTGTTGGGCACGAAGATAAATATTATTTTGAGGAAAATATCAACATAGTTAGTTTTTGTTTAAAATGGGGTTTATCTAAGTAGGCCAACCTAATTAGAAAATGTGAATGTATATGGTGCATATAAAAGACATTTTCAAGAAGCGGGTGGAGTGATATGAGTGAAGATGAGAAATAGAAAAAGGATGAAAGTCAGAGAGTGTGAATGTGTGAAATTGTACATGCAAGTAGAAATAATTGTTGAGTACACTTACAAAGAAGTGTTTAATATAGTGTGCTTCATTGGAACTAAACTCTAGCACAAGGAAGGTGCATTCTATCTTAGTTCATCTCTTGAAAGTGAGTCATACTCTATTTTATAAATTATTTCAGACTGTGAGCCTTCTAGGATAGTGTGTCTTGGCAGTGAGCCATTGTAATATTCTATATCTAGATATATTATATTTTGAGTTAATCCTCACCGCATGGTTTTTCCCATTTTGGGTTTTTCATATAAAAATATTGATGTTCATGTGTATTTTCATCTTATGTTGATTCCATGCTTTCAATAATTGTTACAATTAGAGTTGTGTTATTTATTGGATGGATATTATGTAAATGGTTTAATGGAACATTGATTCATGCCACCTCTCAGTATTCTAGGTGTTCAACAATTGGTATTAGAGCCTAGTTTCACTTAAGATGTCTAATAGCTTGAGGAAGGTCCTAAAATTTGAATAAATGGGAGATACGATATTTCCTATTCCTCCAAAAGAAATTCTTGTTGAACATTTTAAAGAAGATTGTATCTTAGATAATGTGGAAATTGAAATTTCTCTTAAAGATCTTGATAGAACTAAAGAAGAAGAAAAGGATTTGAAGGAAATCTTGAAGGAAGAAAATGAGTGCATCAAGAAACTGGGAGAACAAATCAAAAAATTCAAGGAAAGATATAGAGAAGTTAGTGATCAATTGAAGAAATCAGATGAGGACATCGTCGGAATAAAATAATAAGTGGAAGAAAAGAGGAGAATTGAAAACTATCAGAAAAATGATATTCAAAGAAAGATGGATGAATGTACTAAGCTTGAACAAGAAGTGGTAATTCTAAAATCAGATCTAGAGAAAGCAAGAGATCATAAGGAAAAATTCAAAACAAGTACTGCAATGCTAGATGATTTGATTGCAATTCAAAAACATTCTAAGAATAAAGGTGGTTTGGGACTCAAAGAAGGACAAAGTTCAAAGACAAATCAAGCATCTAACAAGGTTGAAAATCAAAAGTAGACTCAAGGCAATGGCAGATAGATCAAGAATCAAAGAAGCAATACGAAAGGAATCCTATCAGACAACCTAATGCTCAAAGGTACTCATCTTTTAATGGTATCATTATTCATGTAATAAGTTTGGACATAGAGAAAAATATTGTAGAAATAGAATAAAACAAGATGATGTAATGAATCAAAATTCTTTATCATTCATCGGTCAATGTTTTAAATGCAAAAGTATTGGACATAAAGCTATAGAATGCAGAAGTCTGATGTTGAACAAGATGATTTATCCATTCAAAGGCTATTGTTATCACTACAAATTATTTGGACACAAGGATAACTAGTGTAGATATAGATTGAATAAAGGATAATTTGTATGGAAGAATGTGGCTTGTTATAATTGTAGCAAACCAAGACACTTTGCTAGAGACTGTAGAAGCAAAAATATGAAAAGAGACTTTTTGGTAAAAAGATACGAACCAATCACTAAGATTGATCTAGTAGAAGTTAAGAAGGAAATGGAAAGGATCTAGAGAAAGGAAGGAGAATATGAAAAGCAAGGAGAATCAAAAGTATTAGTTTCATCTGTGTTGTCCTCCAGTGCAAATAATCCTGTCAAAAATTAAATTCAGGCAATGGCTAAGGGGGAGCAATAATCATAAAATTTAATATACCCTTTCGATATATGATGTCAGGTCATGAAATAAATGCATTTATGGAAGGTGACAAATTCCAAATTTCATGTGAAATGAGTTTTAGGTGCACATGTGTGAAGAAGGAATTTTGCAAAGCTTGAAAATATAGAAATACACACAAATTTTGAGGACATCTACTTGCAATCCGGAGCATTTATTGCTAAAGTAAATGAGATCAAAGAAATAAATTTAAGTATTCATTCATTGAAAGGCATTTGTGGAAGAGAAGAAGTGTGTAGAGAAAGCTTGAAGAAGACTAGAACATTTTCATAGTACAAAATTTCAATGTTTGGCTTTGGTGTGCAGACAAGAGGTAAGTTACCGCTTCTATATGTTAACTCCTCTTAATTATTCATTGAATTTTTTTTAATGTGATGAATGTTAGAAACCAAGATTAGGTTTTCAAACTAGAATATCCTTCCATAGAAGAGAAAAACAGAAAAAGAAAGATTTGCAAGAAGATGTGCAAATAATATATTATTTGAGAATTCAATAATTACATGATAATGATTTGCTTTACAAAAGCAAAGATGCATAACCCTAATCTTATCTTGAGCAACAAGATAGCTCAACAAGATAAGGATGACAACTAATTAACCTAGGAATTAAATAATTACCTAAGTAAACTTATGTAAAGTGTAATTAAATA
>VDFB02067441.1:0-56078 GCA_007258455.2 Sequoia sempervirens
ATTCGAACCCCAAAAACCAAAATTTTTGGTATGGGGTTTTTTTTTGCCACTTTTCCTTCCTCACTCAAATTGTAAACCACTTTTTTGGGTTTACCTGAATATGTGCATTTATTTTTTCTAATCTCTTATCCAAAGTAATATCATCTAAAAGACGTATGTGCTTCTCTCATGCCTCACAGTGATCTTGAGAATCAAAAGGATTTTCATGATATTAAGTTGTATAAGTGATTGCCTCCACACTACAATTTGGGTTTTTAAAAAATTGAATAAAATCTTGCGAGTGTGAGTTAGGTATATCGTGTGTGTTCTCTCTTTGGTTCTCAACAAATATTGATCAAACTATGGATGTGCATGCTCGCTTTTGTTTATCTTTAGAGGGCCTACCTTGTGAGAAAAAGTAATCACCCAAGGGAACGACCCAACCGGGAATACGCTAAAGCCAAGTGACTTCCAACTAGTATATATGTGTGGGTACTTGAGGAAAGTTCAAGTATCACAAGGATTGTTCTGACAAGAAGGGAAACAATGGTCTCTTGTCGTATGGATGATCCCCCATGAACGAAATGCCTATACTAGAACCCTTTCGCTTAAAATACCCAAAATCTTTTAAATCTGTTTGCTGTAGATCAATGGCCCTAGTTTACCTGGCCATTTTTACCCGCGCCTTTAGTAGGAGATGAGCAGCACATGGAGTTTTCATGGGTACTGACAAGCTATCGAACACCCGCATAGGCGTATCGCAGCGTGAGGGTTTCTGGTGGCTGCACCCATTCAACTCATCCACCAAGTAGAGTTAGTTTGGATTTATCCAAGGGGGATTCAACAACATTGGTTCTTTTTGATTCCATAGGGCTGTGCATGTTCTTGGAATCACACTTTGCTTCGGGATACAAACATTGAAAACAAACATTCGGAACAATATTCTACTCAAATTTCACACCTTGTAAGCAAAACACTTCGGATAAAAATCAAAGCATGGATCGTCCTGAGGGATTCTAACCCCAGAGGGCTTCTAAGCATTTGAATTTACATCATAATTTGCTCTCACTAAAGTCAACAATAGGGAACTTTTGCCTTAATTTCTTTGATTTCCACATAATGGACTTTGTGGGATGAGAAGAAATTAGGCATTAGACATTTAGTTTGAACATCTAATCAAGAATTGTTTGTGGTAAAAAGAACTCACTAAGCAAAGATAAGAAACAATTAGACCTCACACATGTGCTCTTCCAAATGATTTCTTGAAAGATCAAAATATGAAAACCAAAGTCAAAAGGTCTTAGTCAAAAAGCTCACAAGAAAAGGTTGTCTATGCTTTACGAATTTAGAGAGAGATTGGCCTTCAACTTTTACAAACGTGCATCAAGGAACAATCCAAATTTGTATTCATTTTACTATTGTCAAAATCCAAGTCTCTTTCAAAGGTTTGACATAGGAAGTATTAGCATGTTCTTCAACACCTTGGTCTAGTAAACAAAGTCTCTCTAAGTCTTTAGGATCAAAATCAAAACTTTCATCCATCCTTCAAACATCAATCAAAAATCATCTCACAAACAACTCTTGGAAATCTTTAAAAAATCCTTTATGCTAAACTTTGAGGAAATCCTTTGAAATCAAAATCCAAATCATCTTGTTTAACTAGGTGTGTGTAGATGAATCCTTTTTTATACACCTATCCAAATTATCATCTTGTGGACAAGTTTACTATAGGACAACATCTGACCTCTTAGAGTTTATGAGTTCATTATCCAAACTAAATCCAATAAAAATCAAAATCAAATCAAATCAATCCAAAATTAAATCAAACATCAAAACCAAAGTCCTAAAGTTTAGTATCCTCTTCAAGGTTTCCTAAGAGTTCCAATCATTCACCAATCATCAATATCTCATCATCTTATCACCATCCTTTTGATCCTTAGTATCTCAGACTTTCTTTTTGTACCTAAAGATTAGATCAACCCAAAGAATTGGAGGTTCATCTCTTACATTCTTGAAAATTGATCCCTATTTTATGGTTCAAACTAGATCTCAACACAAGAAGAACATGGAAACGAATAAAGAAACATCAACTTCGAGTGACTTGAGTCAAACCACTTCCGAAATCAATCCTGTTGGAACAATCTCCTACCTAATCTTCCTCTAGCATCACAAAATCCTCAAGAGGAAGGTCAAGTGGAAGACGTCACCAATAATGTCTTAGGGATGACACAAGATGAAATCATTGAGATGGTCCAAAATCCTGAAACTCACAAAATTGTCAATACCATGATGGGACTCAATCCCTCATAATACATGCTTGAATTAGCTAAAGAAGGGGCTAACATCCCTTTCGATTATGATGTAAGAACTATTGTGGATAAACCTCTTGGGATCATGCCCCCAATCTCATCAACACCCCCATTTCAAAGCATCCCATAAATCACATCATCCATTTCTCCAACTCAACCAATTGTTAACAAGGGGAGCTCATTGCTCCATGCACTACAAACACACCCCCTTGTGAACAACCAAGATTCAGATGCGAACACTATCTTGGGTCAAATTGTCCCATTGAATCTGTTACACCCACATGTTCCTCTCACCTTTTAAGACCCCAATGACCCATCATCATCTTTTCATGCAACACCCGCATATCCTCTCAACACGCAAACCTCTCTCCCTATGACTTCGCAAGGAGGAGGTAGGCCATTTCGACCAGGGGGCATCTTTGACCCCTCATCTTCATGATTTCCTCAAGGGAGTACACCACCCATTTTTCCACCGCTTCCACCCTTCCCATTAACATCCACACCACCCCTCGGTTTGGGACTACCTCCTTTATCACCACTCAATAAAAATCAAAGCAACCCCCCAATCATAAATCAAAACATTGTACCAAATCCTCCAATCTTGCTATTGATATCGCAACAACAAATGGAAACCATCCAAGCAACCCAAGCAATCACTACACCATCCATAAACGTGGTCTCTCAAGGACCAAGCATATCAATTGCACCATCTACCACACAAGTCCCCACCATCAATACAACGGTACCTCTCATCACGAAAACAAACACCATTCTGAATCTGCCACCACCGCCGCCACCAAGACCAAATGTGGCTAACCAATATAGCATCATGTTGCAAGCAGCGCAATAGGCCTATCAAAAGGCATATCAGCAATTTCAAGCGCAACAAGCCCAAAACGCACAAGTTGCACAACAAGTCACTCAACAAGCACAAGCGGCTCAAGCTGCACAACAAGCACAGTAGGTTGCTCAAGCCTAAGCCTTATTACAACAACATCAAGCCACCCAAGCCGCCCAAGCTGCGTGAGCCGCTCAAGTTGTACAGGTTGCACAAGCTGCACAAACTGTACATGTTGCACAAGTTACCCAACAAGCGCAAGCTCAAGTTCAAGCACAAGCCCAATACCAAGCTCAGCAAGCACAAGCGCAAGCTCAATACCAGGCACAACTGCAAGCATCCCAACAACAAGCATATCAACAAACCCTACAATAGGACCAAGCACAACAAGAAGCAACATTATTAGCCCAACAACAAGCCTTGTTGGCACAACAACAAGTGTTGTTGGCACAACAACAACAAGACCAACAACAAGCATTGTTGGCACAATAGCAAATGTAGGCATATTAGCAAAGCTTGCAACAAACTCCCACCAACATACCCATCACTCGAACAAATCTGCCACTTCAAAACACATTCACTCCACCTCCCGATCCACAAGATGACATGACAACACAAATCAAATTGCTCTCGCAGCAAGTGCTCGATCTCCAATCAAGGAAAACAACAAAGACACCAAGCAACTTGTGTCCCTATCTGTTCGACAGGAGCCTTGTGATGGTATCATTCCCCAAGGGGTTTGAAACCCCTAAATTTGACAAATATCGTGGGACGGGAAACCCTGAAGATCACATCAGGGAATTTCAAGTACATTGCATGGAGGTCGTATATGACGATACATATCTGATGCAGCTATTTCCTTGAGGTTTGGCTGGTCCCACCATGAAGTGGTTCTCTCGCCTTCCTCCTAGCATCAAAAAGTTCCAAGAGATCGTAGATGCATTCATAAAAAACTATACCTTCAATATGGGTATGGATGTTAGTCTAGAGGAAATATCTGCACTTAAACAAGCTAAGGGGGAATCATTTGCTTCCTTCTTGCAAAGATGGTGATCCAAGGCCAACAGGAGCAAATGGGCCATGCCGGAAGAAGAAAAAGTTTGCACCATCATTACCAATCTTGAGAAAACCTTGGCGTTCCATCTTAAGGTACAATGTATCACCACTTACGACCAACTGATCCCCAAGGTGCTCAGCATTGAACAAGTGCTTATTACACAAGGAGGAACACCCACATATCAAGAAAATCAAGACAATCGCCCATCCACCAGTTACAATGAGAAACCTCGCACGTGGGTAAGAAACAAAAATGTCACTAATGATGGTGTGGTGGATGCTAAGGTTGTAATCAGTGCTCCAAAACAAAACACACAAACATACCAACAACTACAAAATAATAATCATAACAATACACAAGCCAATGCAGTATCACAAAAACCACCAAATAATCAAATCAACAATTTGAATAATCAAGGGAGACTACGCCGTGAAACAAAAATCCATCGAAGTGAAAGTACACAGCCCTTGGGGAACCAATTGAATCGGTCATGAAGAAATTGATAAACGAAAACCTCATCAAGATTCCCACTTATGAGAACTATCATAAACCCTAAGTGAAACCACCATGGTACAACGAGAATCACCTTTGTGGTTACCACAAAATCAAGGGGCACACAACAACCAGTTGTATGAGGTTGAAAAATCTGATCCAAGACCTCATTGATGACAAGGTCATAAATGTTGAACAACCAGCTAGAAATCAGGACTTAAAAATATACACAAATCTAATGTCGGATCATAACCAAGGGAACAACCGTGGAAAGACCAAGTATGCCAATGTGAACCATGTGTATGATCATGTTTTTGCATCCCTAGATGAATGGGTCACTGTCGTTAACCTCAAGGGAGCCAAAGCTAATTGTAGAGTCACCACACGCAGTGGCAAAGTCACCATTGTTGGGTCATCACAACCACCTAGAGCATCCACCTCAAATCCAAAATCCATTCTTAATGGCTACAATGTCCTAAACCAGCTGAAAAGAACCCCTACTCAGATCTCCATCATGGAGTTGCTAAAGATATCACCCACACATAGAAAAATCTTAGAGGAAGTATTGGCTTCATCCACCGCCTCCGTGGATCTTGATGCTGACCAGTTCCAAGCTATGGTTGGAAATATCACCACTCCAAGCCTCTTAACATTCTCTGATCAGGAATTCCCCGCCAAACCATCTCACAATCACGCTCTCCACCTTGAACTCCTGGTTCATAAAAACAAATTCAAAAGGGTCTTGGTGGATGGGGGTGCAGGTCTAAACATTTGTTCCCTCAAATTAATAAAGAATCTAGGATTCTCAGAAGATTCCATTGAAATGGGTAAGGGCATAACAATTAGAGCATATGATGATCATGAAAGATTGTCTCAAGGCACTATCCAGCTCCCCATTCAAGTAGGGCTCACCATTATGGAAACCACATGTCAGGTCCTTGACCTTGATTTACCTTTTAACATTCTTCTGGGGCATTTGTGGATCCATGGGATGCAAGCAGTCGCATCAACTTTCCATTATTGCATCAAATTCCCATATCAAAATCAAGAGGTCATGGTTCATGGTGATCCCAAACCCTTTGCCTACTGTAAGAGCCTAGAAGAAAAATACTATAAAATCCCCCAAGTCCCAAAGAACGATGAAGGCCCCACAACTCCATATGTAGACCCAGCTACACTAGCCTCCACTTCTAAGACAAAGACACCTGCCATCCCTGATATATCTGAAATCAAAGTCATCATCCAAGACAATGGGTTTGGGGATTATAGAATGAAGAAAAGTGTGTTTATCATAGGGGAGTTACCTCAATCTCCTAGAACTCATGGGAAACCCCAACTAGCTGAAACATCATCCCATACCTTCAAAGCAGACCCCTCTAGATTCAGGTCTTGGGGGGATCTAAGTCAGGAAATAGTAGATGAAAGAGACATATCCAGTCTCCTATACCAAGATGAAAAGCTTGTGCCTGATCTTCTAATGGATGAAAGCAGCAAAGGTCTACAAATGATGCTCGGTATGGGCTATGACAGAAGTAAGAAACTTGGGGAAAATGACAATGACCTATTTGAACCCCTTGTCGCTGAGAAGTGAAAAAAAATATTGGCGTCAGATGTACCCCTCCGAAGGTGACCATACTTGGAAAAGTGACCCCGGTTAAGAAGGTCAAAACTCCTCCTCAACAATCAGCATCTACCCTTCAATTACCGGTATCCACAGGTCAAGTCATAGAAAACTTTACCTTTGACATAACTGATGTGTGTAGTAGTGATGAGGATCCCATAATTGACTTGCCTATGCTTTTTGAAGATTCCTCCCTACTCATGATTAGTACCTTGTCTTTTGAGACCACCGACCATCAAACCCATGAAATAAACTTAGTATATCCCCAACTCATTGATTACAACCAATGAGGACCACCAATTTTGGACACTTTCAAAAATGATGAGGCACTCTCGAAATTCATGGGACTGTGGGACATGGTACCATATAGGGATCACAAGGCTGGGTTTGACATCATACTAGACACACAAGCCTATTACGGGGAAACGATTGAATCCTTCAGTTGCAAAAGTGAAAATCTGAGAATAATCTCTAGGTCTTTGAGTGAAAACCACACTGTGGCACTCTCTGACCTAAAAATAGTAAAAATAAAGGACGTATCCAATGGTGAAAACCTCTTTGAGGCACTGGAGGATAAAGGATTCAATCTTCCTCTCAGTGCAATTCATCAAGAGAAGTCAACAATCCTAGCAGAGAAGTGCAATCCAATCAACCTAGGAATAGAGGAACTACCACACATAACATTCTATGCAGAGTCTCTTCTCACAGAAGAATAGGAACTTCTAGTTGTGTTCCTAAAAGAAAGAAAGATGAACTTTGCATGGACCTATGTGGATATTCCTAGCCTTGATCCAAAGGTTGTGGTTCATCACCTAGCTATATACCCCGAAGCAAAGCCAGTCAGACAAAAGCTCGGGAAAATGCATCCCCAGATAACATTGTTGGTAAAAATGGAATTGCAAAAAATCCTAGATGTAGGGTTCATACAACCGATCAATTATCCAGAGTGGGTCTCCAATCTCGTACCTATTTCAAAGCCCACTGGGGGCATCCGTATCTGCACAAACTTCAAGGATCTAAACAAGGCATGTCCCATAGATGACTTTCCACTTCCAAACATTGACATGATCATGGATATGACAACAGGACATGAGATGTTATTGTTGATGGACAAATTATTAGTCTACAACCAGATCATGATAACAAAAGATGACCAACATAAAACGACCTTCACTTTCCCATGGGGGACATATTGCTAGAATAAGATGTCGTTCGGGTTGAAGAATGCAAGAGCAACCTATCAAAGGGCCATGACACTAATCTGTCATGACATGATTCACAAAAATATGGAAGATTACATGGATGATATATTCGCCAAATCCAAGAAAAGACGAGATCACATAATTGCATTGGGCTTCATCTTTGATAGGTTAGAGGAATACAAAGTCAGACTCAATCCAAAGAAGTGTGTCTTCAGGGTACAGTCAGGAAAGCTCCTTGGGTATATTGTGTAAATGAGGGGAATTGAAATAGATCCTGCTAAGGTTAAGGAAATCCTCGAAATGGAGGCACCAAAAACATTGAAACAGTTAAGAGGCCTACAAGGAAGACTCCAATCCATCCGCTGATTCATAGCACAACTAGTAGACAAGGTTGTCCCCTACTCTCATTTACTCTACAAGGGGGTAGCATACAAGTGGGACGAGAAGTGTGATCAGACCTTCAACAAGATCAAGGAGTCCTTAGTCACACTGCTAGTCCTCATGCCACCAATTCCAAGCAAACCTTTGATCTTATACATATCAGCAATAACGGTAGCTCTCAACGCTCTCTTAGCACAGCATGATGAAAATGGAAAAGAGAGAGCTATCTATTATATTAGTAAAACTATGGTGGGCCATGAAATGAATTATACATCCATTGAGAAAACCTGTCTAGTAGTCATATTTGTAGCACAAAAGTTCAGACATTACATGTTAGCCCATCAGATAAAGCTCATCGCAAAGATAGAACCCCTCAAATACCTACTTTCTAAAGCAACTCTTACAGGGCAGATAGCTAAGTGGTATATGATTTTGACAGAGTATGACATTGAGTATGTGGAACGCAAGGCCATCAAAGGACAAGCAATTGCAGATTAGCTGGCGAAGGCACTGATATACTCAGAGAATCCGCTTGTCTCAGAATTCCCTGACAAATCAATCTTCAACTTAAGTGTAGTTGATCACTGGAAAATGTACTTTGATGGATCCTACACACAACATGGTTCGGGAGAAGGGATCTTCTCCATCACCCCACAAGGGGATTGCATTCTAAAATCATACAAGCTGTCATTCCCTTGCACAAATAGCATTGCAGAATATGAGGCTCTTGTCATAGGGCTAAGAATTGTGGTGTAGTGGCAGATAATGGCACTTAAGGTATACAGAGACTCACAGCTCATAATCAACCAGGTAAACGACGAGAATCAAACAAAGGATGACAAGTTGACTCCCTATAAGAAACTAGTGGAAAGCCTTAAGGATTTCTTCATTGATATCACATTTGAGCAGCTACCAAGAGTAAACAACAAAGCGGCAAATGCAATGCCTACAATTGAATCACTCCTAGATGTCCCACGCGATGTTCCAAAGAAATAATTCCTCATAGAGCACCTTCTCGTGCCCGCATTCGAGGTACCAGAGTCCAAATTTGTGTGTGAAATTGTTGGTCCCAGTGATCCCTAGTACCATGATATATACACTTACCTGAGAATAGGAGTCCTCCCCGTCGACATAACCCCAAACCTCAAAAGAGCCTTTATCAAAAGTCATCCCGTTTTGTCATCCTAGGAGATACCCTTTACCGTAGAAGCATTGAAGAAACCCTATTACATTGCTTAAACGCTGAGGAGGCCTTGACTGCCTTAACCAAGGTACATAATGACATATGTGGTTCACACTCGAGTGGTATGAATTTGGCCAAGAAGTTGTTGAGGACAGGGTACTATTGGCCTACCATGGAAAGAGAAGCACACGACTATGTCAGAAGATGTCTACAATGTCAGCAGCATGGGGACCTCATCCATGCACCAACTCAGGAGCTCCATCTAATTGTCACACCTTGACCATTTTCACAGTGGGGGCTTGATCTTGTTGGAAAAATTACCCCCACCTCATCCAATCGACATAAATTCATCATCACTGCTACTGAGTACTTCACAAAGTGGGTAGAAGCCATTCCCATGACTTATATCATAGGAAAGAAGATATCAAAGTTCATCCTGAACTACTTAATTTATCGTTACAGTGTCCCTCAAGCCATTATCTTAGATAACGTGACACCCTTCAAGAATTAGGATGTTGGCAACCTATGCCATAAGTTTAAAATCCAACATTGCTTTTCAACCCCATACTACCCCCAAGGAAATGACCAAGCTGAGGCTACAAATATGACCATCTTAAAAATCCTCAAGAAAAAGATCAATGAAATTGTTTGTGATTGGAATCTCCAATTGAATCCCACTCTATGGGTGTACCGAACAAGTATCCGCACACCAACAGGTGCCACCCCTTTCTCCCTAGTCTACAGATTATAAGCCATACTCCCCATTGAGATCGAGCTCCTATCCTTGAGAATATCACTACAACAGATGAGGAATATCGGGTGTCAAGATTAAACGAGTTGGAATTACTAGATGAGCAGTGCATGGATGCCTTAAACCATTTATAGGTCTACCAAAACTGACTCAAACAGAGCTACAACAAGAAGATCAGGAGTCAGACATTCCAGGTAGGAGAACTTGTGCTAAAGGAGAATCAGAAGAACTTTCCAAATCCAGATTGCAAGGGAAAGTTTGAACCCAATCGGTTGGGGCCCTTCGTCATCACAGCGAGCTACAAGTCAAGGGCATATCAGTTATCAACACCAGAAGGGGAACCTCTGCAGGAGCCCATGAACAACTCCCATCTTAAAAAGTTTTATGGCTAATCTTGCAAGGTGTAAAACCAAAAAATACATAAAGTGAGAAAATGTGCTGAAAAAATGGTCACCCTAATGAAAACCTGGCAAACAAGCTTCTTGGTGACAACAAAAAAATCAAAAAACATAAAAATCCAAAAAAATTAGAAAAATGATTAAAAACAGTAAAGAGAAAAATCATCATCTCGTAAAAAACCACTTCAGTGGCGCTTTGGGCAAGTACCTTGGTGAAAACCTGGAAAATAGGTGCCTTGTGTAAATAAGCAGTTTCCATCCACCAGGATTTCCATGGCTCGTTCTGCATCATCCATCCATCACAATTCCATCATCTATATCTCCATCCACCTATCACTCATTTGTATTTGCATCATAGCTTGATCCTATGTTTGTATCATGATCCCTCCTAGTGCTACTCGACCCATTCTCAAGGTCAGTTTGTCCTGCCTTTAATCAGAGTAGTCTATTACATCATGCTGGGGGCATGTTCTCATCAGATCAGATTCGTGTATATTCTTGAAGTCTTCCCTAAATCAAAAAATACAAAAAATCCAAAAACATCAGAAAATCGGAAAATAAAAAAACATTCATAAAATTAGAAAATCCAAAACCATTCAAAAGCATATCAAAATCCCCTGAAACACTTAGGTCAATCCTTTAGGAGTTTGTCATAATAATTTGGCAATCCACATGTTCATATTTCATCAATAATCAAGTTTGTGTCAGTCGAACTATGTGGTCTCTGTGTATATAACGTAGGAGAGGCTAATCTATTGATCAACCCTCGAGGCCCCTAGAATAGGTCTTTAGGTTAGTCTCTTGGTCAAAATCTCAGAAAACTCCAAAACTTGGAAAATTTGAAAATCAAAACATTTGCAAAATCCTGAAAATACTAAAAAATAGCCTCAAAACATTTCAAAACTTCAAAAACATCCAAATATTTGAAAGAATCCATCTCTCCCATCTCGCTTTCACTTGAAATAAACATTCACTCATAATAAATCATCATCACCCTCAACCTTTGGTGAAACAGTTGGAAACAAGTCTAACAGGTTAAAAGTGAAAACTCAAAACGTAAAGGTCTTAAGTCCAGGTTAGTAAGTAAACAAGTTAATCAACTCTTGGTGTCAATATCCTATCATCCAATCAGTCCCAAATCATCTAATAGCATCAAGTCCTAGGATGCATCCTTCCTACAATGGACATCAACATCAAGCATCATTGTAGTTTAGTCTTGGCTAGCAGTATTGAAGAACATTAGCTTGTTTGTTTACTTTATCTTTGTCTTTTGGCTTATCTTATTGTGCTCATTTCAATGAGCTCTTGATGATGTCCCCAATGAATGGATTTAGAGAGAAAGAAATTGGGCAACCATCATTATCTTTTTATTTGTTGTGCTTGTTGGATATTCTTGTAATATAACCTTGGCCATACGTAATTTGTTTGGGTGTAGGGAGGGTGTTTTAGGTGTCTTGTTGACCACATAGGAAGGCTTTCCTTCCTTTGTTTTGGTCTAAGATGTTTGGAATATCTAAACTATATTTTGAATAAGGTTCTGTATGCCAGGTGTGAACAAGAGTACTCCTATCTGATTGTCAAGTCAATGTCCATCACACTAGGTGCAATGCCATCCTGGTTCTTTATACCTTGATGCATCGTGCCTATGTGTATTATCAAACATAAGGTAAATATCCCTTTTAAAGGTCCCAATCCTTGGTAAGAAAACCATCATCATCATCATCATCGTCATCATCTTTTGACTTGTTGGATTCTCTTTTCTTTTTTTTCTTTTTTTTTCTCTTGCTTCTCTCCGCGCTAACATGGTACCATGGAAGTTAATCACGAATCATCACTAAATGCATCCATCATGCATCCACAAACCATCAACATAATGCATATCATACCTGTGAACCCCTTTTCTAAACTTGCATAGATAAAATGAACAAATCACATTTGTAGATCAAAATACAAGGTTAGCACAAGAGTTCCCCATAAAATCCATCTACATTGTTAGAAAACAAGGAAAAAGATGATATAATCAAATACAAACACAAATAACTATCCCTATTCTAAAACAAGACAAACACTTGATCTTATGGGGGGATTGGTGCTATTTTGATATGGAAAATAGCCCTTTCCCAACCCCTTTAGATAAGCTAATGATAATGATGGACAAGATCATTTATCAAATGAAGAGAGTGACCTTGCATGCGTGATTGTGGAGATGATTTGTGGAGTTGTGAACAAGATTAGTTCTCAAACCAAGAGAGTAACCTTGCATAAAAGTTGTAGATGAATGAATGAGGATTAAGGCCTTCTTTTATAGATTTTCTTGATGAGAGATTGTTCAAATGGGTGAATGTGGGACTAAAGATCCACCAATGAGAAGAGGACACTTGTCAAGTGGTGATAGGTCAATGGATGTGCAAGATTTGGGAAGTGTGCCCATGAGAGGGAGAATTTGAATTCAAATTTAGCAATAAATTTTGAGAGGGGGACAAGAAAATGAGCAATAAATGCAATGTTGGAGGGACAAATCAACTTGTCATGTTTTTCAAATTTGAGGGCCATGTTGAGTGAAAATGAGGGTTTTAATAAATCAATAAATTGATTTATTTGTGCAAGTGGCTAAATATAGAGAATGCAAGTGGGTGAAATTAGCATTTAATCATGGTTAGATTAAATTAATGATGATTAGGTTAGTTTGACCTTTAGGACCTTAAATATTTGATTTATTTAATTCAGAAAAGGATGGGGGATGATTTGGGATTTGATTAAATGAATGCTTGATTTATTAAAAGGTTGATGATAATGTTTATTTGATTTTAAATAAATGACCTTAGGAGATGAGATTACCTAATGAATGGATGGAAGTGAACCGATTAATTGATGAATGGACCTAATGTGAAATCTAGTTTAGTTAATGGATTAACCTAATCGAATGCAGAATGTTAATTTTGTATGTCTACATTTTACCCCTCTTTGAAGCAATGTACTTGTTGCGTTGGTTCAAAGAATAACTTGCCGCGATCAAAATTAAAAAAAAATTCTAATTTTTTGGATGCCCCAGCAGAAAGAAGTACACTGGTACATTGCCCCCTCAAGAGATCGAGCGAAAAGATTCGATTTGAGGGTCGATCTCGATAAAGAGGTTCAAAATGGGTGGTTATGGACTATGATGCAAATGAGATGGTTTTAAGATGCTTAGAATAACAAATCTATATTATCCTAAACAACTTAAATGATTATATGATGCGAGATGGATGACATTGATGATGTGATGTCTGTGATTATGCAGTGGATGATTTATGAGATGCTTAGAATAACGATCTATATTATGATGATGATTATGCATGCGAGATGATATGTAGAATACTGATGATTTATGGATGCAAGATGAATGCATAATGGATGCATGATGGATGTATGATGGATGCATGATGGATGTATTGGTGATGATGATTAACTATTCATGATGTGATGTTAGTGTGGAAATGAGATGATGACAAGAGGATCCAACAAGCTCATGATTGGTTGAGACTTTATTAGAGATGATGATGATGATAGATTTTCTTATCAAGGATTGGGATTTTAAAAGGGCTACTTACCTTATGTTTGATAATACACGTAGGTACGATGCATCGGTATAAGAGCCGGATGGCGTTGTGCCTAGTGCGATGGACTTTTTCAACAAATAGATAAGTATTCTTGTTCACACTTGTCGAAAACCTTAAGGGCACTACTCAAAGCTTGCAAGTATTAAGTTAATTTTACAAGAGCGTCCAACAAGCACAGCAGATGAAAGATAATGATCGTTGCCCCATTCCTATCTCTCTAAATCCTTCTTTCGGATATCATCGAGAGGTCCTTGGAATGAGCGCAATAAGATAAATCAAATGAAAAGATCAAGTATGCAAACAAGCCAATGTTCTTCATATCACTAGCCAAAAGGATGTGTTTTGATAGGATAAGGATCCAGGGTGATATCTAAAATGATGCCCATTGTCGGAACGATATATCCTAGGACATGCATTGTATAGGATGATGATGGTTTGATAAGTTGATTGACAGGCTATTGATATAAAGTTGATTGTCATGTCTAAAAATGATCAAGGGTTTGACTTTGTTTTAAAGATTTGTTGCTTCGATTTTGATTTTACGATTGAAGATTGATTTTCCTGACTGCCATGATTGTTTCTGTTTATGTTGCCAAAGGATGAAGGTGACGATTTGTTTATTATGGATGATTGATTATTGCGGGTGTAAGCGAGATGAGATGGATGGATTTTTTCAAATATTTAGATGTTTTTGACATTTTTTGGAATGTTTTGAGGCTGTTTTTTGGTTTTTTTTAGATTTTGCGATGTTTTAGATTTTTGATTTTTTTTCAGGTATCTAGGGGGCTTATCATAGATATGAGCCTTGCCCTACGTTAGCTTAAGAGATATTGATTCCAATGTTTTTATCATTTTGATTGTTTGTTTTGGATTGACCCTTGCCAGTTTTGGATGTTTTGGTTTTATTTTAGTGTTTTGGATTTTGCATGATTTTGGCAGTTTCGATGCTGTGATGATATCAATGTTCTCATTTGGGATTTTTGTTGTGGCAGCAAGCTAAGGTTGATTGGTCGAATCGATGGATTATTCAGGTGATAATAAACTGTTGAGATACACATAACAGTACAAGGATTCAATGATCAAGATTGATGTGATAACATTGTTGAGGATGCCCCACAATGCAAGGATAGTGTTAAGCAACACAATGATTGGGAAGGATATCCCAAAATTATGGATTGATTGGATTTGATTGATCAAGATTGATGAAGCTTGAGTTGCTTGAATGATTTGATGTGACGTTTGGATGGTGTGTTAGATGCAACTGACAGCGATTGTTTGGATTGATGTTCGATAAAAGATGAAGACTGATAAGGAATGTCTTCTCATCAAAATATGCCATGGGCTAGTGATTTGGATTTTGGATCACAAATGCTTTGACCAATTTGATTTTACGTTTTCCAATGTTCGAATCGCCAAATAAGGTGAAGGATATAGATCAATATTTATTCTTGAAGCAAGATGTAAATACCTGCCCCCAATGTCTAGCAATGTACGAAATGTGATGGATGGATGCTCGGATAAGTGAATGGATGGATGGATATGGATTATCTTGCGATAAGATACGGTGTTCGGATAGCAAATGCTCATTTGGATAATGCTTCATGGCTTAGATAATGTTACATAGGATAGGATTAATGAAAATGGCCCATGTCAAGATGTTTTACTATAAGCAGGCGTAAAGTGTGCTCCAAACTTTCATCAAGATCAAGATAACTTGGATGATGGATGCAGATGGATGAAAATGGATTGGATCAATGGTTTATGGATGGATGGATTTATTATGGATAAGATGGATGGGTACTCGTTTATTATGGATGGGGCCCAGGGAGTAACTGCTTGAAGTAGGCGTCAGATCTTTCGATTCCACACATGATGCCTATTTATCGAGTTTTCAGCATCATGGTCTTGCGCAAAGCGCCCTTTGTCGCAGTTTCACTGAGGGCGATTTTTCTTTACTATTTCAATCCTTTTTCTTTTTTGGATTTTCCATATTGCTTTGATTTTTTGTATTTTCACGAAAGATTCATCTTGAACCACGGTGGTGTTGGCGTAGATGCCCTAATATCGCCATGTGCCATTGATATCCTTTTTTGCTTGAAGAAGTTGCTTTGCTAGAATCGTGCATTTGAATACTAACTTCTTTGAGATTCTTGGTCTGGCCGTCGATGCAAAGTTAACTTTCTTTTGTGCGCTTTGCTCGTGATGGTACCTTTTAAGGTCTTGTTGAGAGGGTCGTTGTAATACACTTGGTCAATTTTGAGGTTGGATATCATGTGTGGAGGCATGGATGGAGTGTATTTATGGATAAGAGATGGATTGGTTGACAACTTGGAATATTTGATTCTCCAAACTTGGGAAGATGAGCAATGATGGGTGGATACGAAAGTTTACATGGAATTAGGACCAGCTTGTTCACACTTTGTACGTCGGCTTGAAGATTCTTTCATTGGATACTTTCCCTTTTGATTTTTGCCCCATAACTTCTTTGACTGATGGAGTTTGATAGGGATGATCTTTCCTTGTATGTTTTGGTATCCATGCGTATTTGATTTGTCCATTATGCTTCTTAGCTTCTTTTTCTTTGATAACATTCTTCATACTTTGATTCAATTCTTTCTTTTGACATTGGTCCCAATTCATGGATGGGGTGATGGGTGGATGAAGATTCATGATGTGGTTGGTTGTAGTATTGGCAATGGTTTCATCACAAGGATTCTTTATGCTCCCTATATTGACGCTTGCTTGAGACGAAGCTGCCCCCAATATGGTGGAAGTAGTACCTTCATGCTTTGATTTTGCTTGTTCTAAGAGCTCCTGTTTAGAGTGCATTCTCTGATAAATGACCACTGTAGATGACATTGTTTTAATTTTCTGCTCTACTAACTCTGGATTATACTGTTATGTTCGATATCTTTATTCATGATTTCCTCAATCTGAGTTTGGGATATATCTGATCCTGATGTTGATAACTCCGTTTGACTGTAGGAGTTAATAATCCGCTCTTTTTGTGTAACACAATCTTGTTCTAGATGAAGATCATCTACGTGTCCATTTGTAGAAAGCATCTCATGGGTAGATGGAGGAGTATGTTCTACATGGATATGATCATCTTGCATAGATAGGAGCGTGTCCATTAGATTATTGTAGTATCTTGAAGATACAAATTCTTGATCTTGAATGATTTTGGAGTTACTTTTGACATGCTTTGGATCAAGTTCTTGACATGGGCCAGTTTTAAAGGGTGGATTGCTTACAAAGGGTTCTTGGATGTGGTCATTAGACATGGTAAGTGTTTCAATATTCTCAAGTGTCAAGTTCAGGGTTCTTTCGGTATCTGTAACCATGAGGTCAAAGGATGTCAATATGTCTTGGAAAGGACCACTGCTAGACCTTAGTAGAAGATTTTGATCTTGCTGTGGAATAAATTCTTGAGATATGTCCTCTAACTCATAAGGCGATGTGGAGACATTTTCAACATGATCATAGGTCAATGGATCGTGCATTATGTCAAAGGATCAAATAATCCTAACACTCCTTGAAAGAGATCACTAAAAAGTGGTTCTTGATGTATGGTGAGTTGATCATCGGATGGGGTGGAAACATCTTCAAGGTGCTCATCAATGGAGAGATCTTGATCATTGTTTTCAACAATTGTGGTGGAGGGATTTCTAATGTCTTCAACCAAAGGGTCAAATGATGTTGACATTTCTTAAATTGGATCATTGTCGAGTATTGTTGATGGACTTTGATCATGATTGAAAAGCGACTTTTGACATATGTTGATTTGATCATTGGATGAAGTAGACATAACTTCAAGGTGCTCAGTGATGGATTGATCTTGATCCTTGTTCTCAACAATTGTCATTTTTTGTGTTTGTGCTTGTGTTTGTTGGGCACCTTGGGAGGCTTGTTGCACTTTTTGAGCTTGTCTTGCTTGTTGCGTGGCTAGATATTGTTGGATGGCCTTTTGGTAGGCTTGGTGAGCTTTTAGCGCAATGTTATATTGTCTTGTTGTGTTTGGTTTTGGTGGTAGTGGTGGTGGGTTCGGAATCATGTTGGATGTAGTGACAAGTTGTTGAGATACGCTTGGAGTGATCGTGGTAGTGAGGGGTTGAGATATGATGGGTGTGAGAGGGGTGGATGGAGTGATCAAGGTGATAGGAATGGTTGGAATGACCAAGGTGATAGGTCCTTGGGAGACCATGTTTTGATTTTCAGGATTGATGTTGTCATTTGATTAGATACCATCTGTTGGTGCAATGTCAATGGTATATTCAAAGGATTTGATGTGATGACTTGATTGGTGTTAGGTGGATTGATTTGGATGGAATGATTGGTGCTAGGTAAAGGGGGAAGCCCTAAACCAAGGAATGATATAGGTATGGGTAATGGTGGTGGAGATGTCTCTTGGCGCAATGACTCAACTATCTTGGTAAGTGTAGCAATTTGATCTAGCCAAATTTGTTCTTGATTTCGATCTTGACTCCCTTGATATAGTTGGTTTGGCTTGTGTTTAAGCAGATTTGGAGTGTCTACTTATGTTTGATTTTGGACAATGTTTTGATTTGGGATGACACTCAAATTTGGCATGATAGGTTGAAATTGACCATTGTTCATGTTTGGAATACTTGTATGATTTGCAAATGTGTCCATCCCAAAGTTTGTTGGATTCATGTTTTGAAAACTTGTCCTTGGTGTATTCTCATTTGGCTTGTAGGGATTTGGTGGGATGACATTGTTCGTTTGAAGGCTCATGCTTTGATTGTTCGGTTGGTGGATTTGTAGGTTTGGATTTATATCTACCATTGGGAAATGTGTTCCAATCTTTGATTTGGGCATACTCACACTTGTTGTGCCACTGACATTTGTAGAAGGTAATGATCCCATGTATGGATTGTATAAGTGTGAGTTTTGATAATCAATCGGCATTGTAAGGCTTTGAAAGTTAATTGATTTGGATTACTCATGATGTATGGATCAAGTTTATATTCCATGTTCTCCTTGTGTTTTGACCTTGTTTGCAAAAGTGACCTCTAAGGTTCTTAGGACTAATGACGAGATGAAGGATGAAAGGTGTAAATGATATGAGTGTTGAACGTTTAGGGACTTTGGATCAATGCTAGACTTAGGGTTTGATTTTGATTTTTTGATTTGGATAATGAGCTTGTAAACCCTAAGATGTTGGATGTGATCTTAGGATGAACTTGTTCAAAGGATTGCTGATTTAACTAGAGGCACGAGAAAGGATGCATTCTGATACTTCTAACTAAACAAGGTGGTTTAGATTTTGATGATTTACCCAAGTCTAGAATGATGTTTTCAAAGCTCTAAAGTTGTTTGTGGGATGAAGATGATAAATTTTTGGATGGATGAAGTGTTTGATTTTGGTCCTAAATGAATCTAGGAAGGGCTTGTTTACTAGGCCAGGATAGTGAAGAACATGCCTTTCTCTAAGAGTAATTCAAAATCAAGAGACCAATGTTTGCATGAAAACCATATGACCAAAAGATGCCAAGCACATGTGTGGGGTCCAAGTGATTTAATATTTGCTTAATGGATTCTTTTTACCACAAACACACTCTTGCTTAGATTTAGAATCTAGATGTCTAATGTCTCAACTTTCCCCTTATCCCACAAAGTGTATTATGCGGAAACCAAGGAAATTTGAGGCAAGAGATACCTAAAGTTGACTTTAGTAGAAGCAAATTGAGATGAAATCCAAATGTTTATATGTCTCTAAGGACACGAATCCCAAGGGAAAGCAATAACATGTGAATTTATTCAAGGATATTTGCCTCTCCTAAAGGGTTTGCAATTTTGATAATTCGTTGAATGTTGGTTTCCCAATGTTTTTGATAAAAGCACCGTGTTTTCAAACCACAAGCAATATGATGTCCTAGCTCAATCGGTACATTTTTCTTAGTGGTCTTGCCTCATGCCCTTCATAGAAGAGATGATTTTACATGCAACCAAAGAAAAAATATAAAAGTATGTTAAGAATGAAGTCTTAACCTCTATATTTCAACCAAGATCAGACGTGGCAAGTAACTTCTTGGAATCTAAGTACCAATGCACCACTTTGATAAACTCGCTCAATGGATCAATTGGCCACTACAAAAAAGGGTTCTATTTCAGACTTTCTGTTCGTAGGAGTTGACCCAACGTGGAAAGAGTCCCCTTTCGGATCCATCTTGTCGGAGTCAACCGCGTGATATTGGCGTTTCTTCCAATATCCACATTTATATCCTAGCTGGAAATACTCTCAGGTTCAGAGTGTTACTGGTTGAGTCGTTCCCTTGGGTGAGTACTATTTCCCCAAGGCAGGCCCTCTAAGATAAACAAAAGCAAGCAAAGACAAAATTCGTAACTCGATCAATCTTTGACGACTCAAAGAAAGAGAATATACGCGATGATGCTCTACTCACACTCGCACAAGATGTTCAATTTTAAACCCAAATCGAAGTGTGTATGGGAAATTATTTACGCAACTTAATGTCACCAAAATCATTTTGATTCTCAAGATTTCCGTGAGGTGCGAGAGAAGCGCATACGTCTTTTGGTGATATTACTTTGTTTAAATAATTACAAAACAATAAAGGCACACATTCATTTTATCCTTCAAAGCAATGATTTGATTCGTTTTAAGCACCAAAGGAAATGTGAAGTTGATTTGCTCAATTTTAACCCAAAAGTGAAGTCTAGTCAGTTTCTAAGGTTCAATTTTAATCCAACTTTGAAAACACTAGTTGGCTTAAAATAGAAAATTAAAGCAATAAATGGAGGCTCCAAGCATTAAAAAATGCTTTTGAATTTCAATCTTGATGTTCAGTTCTTCAACTCCATTCTTGCTTTTGTTTTCGCTTGATTTCAATGTGTGATCTTGACATCAACCTTCACCTATTTCCCTTTTCCTCCTTTGTTTTCCTTTTTCTATCCTTGTACCTTCGTTTTTCTCGCTTTCCTATATATATAAAAAAAGAAATTATGTGAAAACCAAGTTTTTAAACTAAATTTGTTTTTAAGCATTTAACTTAAATGATTTTAAATAAAATGAATTTAAGAAATGAATTTGCTTTCTAATGCAATTCTAAAACACATTCATAAGCATGTGTGAATAATACAACCATCTAGTTAGCCATAAACTTAAAGTCAACAAAGATTGCAATACCCCCAAGAATCATTGTATTTATTAAAGAGCTTTGGCTAATGGATGGAGTAAATGAAAACCCACTTTATTGCATTGGAGAGTGACTGGTGGGATATCTTAGGAGTTGGCTTTGAAATGGCTTATCATAAATAAGAAATTCATACTAATTGCGAAGTCAAAAAGTGCAGATCTCTTGAGAAAATTACTGTCAAGTGCTTTGAAAGCCTAAATAAACGACTATCTAGGCAGGTGGAGTTTGACTTTAAGGTAGCTAGGAAACTTACAAGTTTGATCTCCCTATTAAAGAAAATGGCTCCAGCCTATCCAACTATCTTACCATTAATGATCCATCAAAAGGTCATGATACGAAAGCACGTGTTGAAAGAGTGAATGAAAGTTAGAATACTGTGTGAAAGAAATTGTGATTCACCTTACAGCTGGCTATGTTAATGTGTCCTATGAATAAAAATAGAAAAACAGACAACACACATGAAAATCTAACTTCACAGCCTCAAACGCCAAAATTATGTGCCTTTTCACCAGTCTAAGGGCACAATTATCAAGACTGCGCAGTCAATCTTGATTTATTAAATTCAAAACTTTAAGCAGATGTCAGTGGTAGGTGTAAAGTTAAATTCGATATCTTTTACCAACATCCTCGCCGTTATTGCCTTCAATGCCACTAAAGGCCACACTTATCAGGACTGCACAAATCAACTTGTGATTTAGTAAATTCAAAACTTTAAACGGATGTCAGTGGCATGTATGGAGCCGAATTCTGAACCTTTGTCAGCATAGACCTGTATAAAAAAACGTAGCTCCTTTGACAATAGGTCTCAATCAGAGATTATCTTATGGAATGCATTGATTGCAATATTTTCACGCAGACTGAACGTGGTCTTCGTACTGCACCAGAAGACACCTGAGGTTGCATGTGGTCTTCGCAAGAATGCAAGACATTGCAGGATATGCACAAAACAAGTTGATGTTTGCGCAAAGGACCTTGATATGCGCAAAGGATGTTGCGCAGAGAAATGGGAGCATGGTAAAGAACATTTGAATTATGTGGATGGATAGACAAGGCAGATAAACTTCCTGACAAAAGCACATTAATACGTATGAACTAAATGACAAGGATAAAGACAAGGCATGTGAACTTACTGGCAGGAGGTATAGACAAAGCGTATGAACTAAGTAAGACCCTGATAGAATGTGTAAGTGAGAGACTAGTACGCAGTTTACCTATGGTCTGGTGTGACTCATATTCATAATGTTAATATGCACATACCTCCCAGTCATGTAAGCGAAGAAGTATAAATCCAAATTTATATTGATGATAGCCACATGTTGCAAAGTGTGGGACTTCTTTACCTTACTGCCAGGTCTCCGCAGTACCTTTTCAAAAACAGAGACATACCCATCTATTTGATGCGTGCCAATTTTTGAAATTCAAATTGGCTCTGCCCTCCAAAACGACAACTGGAATTTTATTTCATCATATGATACTCATAAATGAACTCGAGAGCTTTTCTGGATTGAATACAGATCTTGGGGCGACATCTTATCACATCCAACTTCTGAAGCAGGAGAAAGTAATCTTTATACTTCTGATGTTTCTTTGCTCTCCTCCTGTCATAACTGCCATTGCCATTTCATTCAAAAGAAGGCTTTACCAGCGTACTCCCAGCCTCTATAAATGTATTTTAAATGCTGCAATAGCTAAAAGGCATATTAGATGTCAAACTGTAAAAGACAGAGCAGTGTTGTAAAAAACAAAAAAAGAATACAGAGCTATCACCGATAAATCAAGAATCTTATGTAAGAAACATAGCCAACAATGATGGGATAAGTCGGCAATAGAAGGAAGCTTTAGAAATGAAGACTTTAAAGCTAGAATAATGATGCAGCCTCATTCAAATCATGCGCAACACTATAATCCTGATTCAGCGTTCAACACAGCCATCAAAGGAGCACAAAATAATCAATATGAGACTCTTGGTCCATCCCCTAAGACTTTATCACCACAGTTAGTGCCGAGCTAATAAACTTTCGAATGCACCAAAATTGACAAACTAAACGGTGGGCGCCAAAATGTGAACCCCTTTTCTAAAATTGCATAAATAAAATGAACAAATCACATTTGTAGATCAAAATACAAGGTTAGCACAAGAGTTCCCCATAAAATCCATCCGCATTGTTAGAAAACAAGGAAAAAGATGATATAATCAAATACAAACACAAATAACTATCCCTATTCTAAAACAAGACAAACACTTGATCTTATGGGGGGATTGGTGCTATTTTGATATGGAAAATAGCCCTTTCCCAACCCCTTTAGATAAGCTAATGATAATGATGGACAAGATCATTTCTCAAATGAAGAGAGTGACCTTGCATGCGTGATTGTGGAGATGATTTGTGGAATTGTGAACAAGATTAGTTCTCAAACCAAGAGAGTAACCTTGCATAAAAGTTGTAGATGGATGAATGAGGATTACGGCCTTCTTTTATAGATTTTCTTGATGAGAGATTGTCCAAATGGGTGAATGTGGGACTAAAGGTCCACCAATGAGAAGAGGACACTTGTCAAGTGGTGATAGGTCAATGGATGTGCAAGATTTGGGAAGTGTGCCCATGAGAGGGAGAATTTGAATTCAAATTTGGCAATAAATTTTGAGAGGGGGACAAGAAAATGAGCAATAAATGCAATGTTGGAGGGACAAATCAACTTGTCATGTTTTTCAAATTTGAGGGCCATGTTGAGTGAAAATGAGGGTTTTAATAAATCAATAAATTGATTTATTTGTGCAAGTGGCTAAATCTAGAGAATGCAAGTGGGTGAAATTAGCATTTAATCATGGTTAGATTAAATTAATGATGATTAGGTTAGTTTGACCTTTAGGACCTTAAATATTTGATTTATTTAATTCAGAAAAGGATGGGGGATGATTTGGGATTTGATTAAATGAATGCTTGATTCATTAAAAGGTTGATGATAATGTTTATTTGATTTTAAATAAATGACCTTAGGAGATGAGATTACCTAATGAATGGATGGAAGTGAACCTGATTAATTGATGAATGGACCTAATGTGAAATTTAGTTTAGTTAATGGATTAACCTAATCGAATGCAGAATGTTAATTTTGCATGTCTACAATACCATATCATATAGGAAACACTAATCATCAAATGCATTTCATCATTACATAATATAGATTGGTTATTCTAAGCATCTGCATTGATTGCATAAACATAAAAGAATCATCACGTAGGCATTATTAACTCATCATATACGTCATCAAAACATCCATTGCATCATCACATATACATCATAATATCATTCATTTGCATCTATTACATAATCATATAACATCACACACATATCATCCATTTGCATCATCATATAAGCATTATCATACCATGTACATCATATCATGTCATATACATAGACATCATCATTAAATGTATCATCACATAGACATTATTATAAAAAGAATCATCACATCATATCATATGCATCACCATATCATAAATAAGAAATATATTGAAAACAAAAAAAGAATATGTCATTACATCTCATGATCATAGCATATAACATCGTCATCCATATAGCCTAAGCATCTTAAACCATCTGCATATCATAACATTGTCATCATCCATACATCATCATAAAAAGTGCATAGAAAGATACTGAAAAAAGAAATACATCCATAAATCACTGCATCACATCATAACATCATATAGAAACATACATCACATTGCATCACATAGGATAGAGTCATCACATCACATATAGAACATCACATCATGCATAATAAAATAGAACACATCATATCAGATCAAACCATATCATCTAATATATCATAAATAATACAATATCATGGTACGTAAATTAGGATTAAATGTATATATCAGTCAGTATAATACAATCTCCCACAGGGCTATCAAAAATGAGCCCGTGGATCTCAAAAGAATAGTGTCTCTGATAAAATGAATGAGCTAGCCTTGTTGGCTGCACCCCTCACCAGCTGGCCTCTCCCGGTGATCCTCTAGAGGCCTATATCCAGTCTATTGTGAATAATTTGGAACTCGTGTTGCTTAACGACTTCCTGGTGATAATGCACTCGATAGTACTCACCCTCTCATATGGCCTCTTGGTATGCCTACATAGACACTGTGCTCCTGGAGGAGGATGCAACAATACTCTTCAGCTGTTGTCATTGGCCCATCTCTTACACTGCCTGCAACTCGGCAGCCTGTCGTTGCTAAATGGCCTGATCTCGCTTGATTGTTAAGGCCAAGACTTGCTATCTCGCCTGGTCCCTCTTTGCGGTAAGCACTTGTATCTGAGCCTGTAACTACGATTGGTGGTTGGTCTCGATGGCCATCTCTCGGTGGGTCCCACGGCCTATCCTGGTCCTGACGACCATCCCTGGACTGATCCTGATGCCCGCCTCTAGGGGCATCCCTCTAAACCCTATGCTGCTTGGGCTACTACTTTGGCTATCACAGAGGTGGTCCACCACCTCCTCTACCCCCGTCATCGTCACCATCACTATCTCTGTCTCCGTATTCATCCCCTTTGCCTCCTCACCCCCGCTCCTGCCCTGCTAACTGGCCTTTGGGTCTCCTCCGTCGTATCAGTGCACTTGGAGCTATCAATCTCACAGGAAGATGAAACCAATCTTTGTATGCCTAGGTCATCCCTGGTTTTGCTGGCCCCTAATCATATGGCCATGGCCTAGCCACCAACTGCTTAAAACTGTCCACTGCATCCTCGGATGGAATCGATCGGCCCCAGGTGGTCTCCCTCATAGTACGTGCAAAGATGGCCACCTATTGGTCATCGGGTCTATCATGGTTCTCTCCAAACTATCGAGCAACTCGGTCTAGCAGATATCACTCTATTATCATGTGCTCTCTGCCCTGCATCAAACGGTCCTACCTAGCAAATAACAACTGATGAACATCATCGTACCAAGCGGGCATGCCGAGTCAAGGCCTCCAAGTAAAAATTGTCATCTCATTGATGACCCTCCTCCATTGTCAGATGCCCACTGCCCTTGTATGCGTGAAAGTCAGTGCACCCCTGTATCTCCAGATGACTGGATCATCTGGCTCCATGTCGATGGGTGTGACTCGTGGGTGAAGCACTGCAATGTGCTCCCAGGCCCAAATGTGCAGTAATGTGACTCCTGATCCGATAGTCTGACTATCACAGTATGCAAACTCATAAAGATCATGATAGAGAGAGGCCAACATCACTAGCCTCTAGTAAAAGCACTCTCTTTGTCGAAGCATCTGCTCCTAGGCAAGACCCCATCCTGAGCTGAAATATCAGCCACGTCGATCTGGTGCCATGAGTCCTGAAATGATGGCGGCTATAATCAATCTGAATGTCGGTACTACAGTCCTGTACCACTCTAGCTCGATCTGTCCCTCTAAAAAAATGATCTCGTCTAGGCCCATAATCTCGTAGCAGGCATCTTTACTAGCATCCACATCATAAATGACCCACTCTTTGTGGATCGGCAAACAAAGAATGTGCCACACGTCCTCCAGGGTCACTATGGCCTCGCATGTGGGGAAGTGAAATGAGGATGTCTCACTATGTCATCGCTCTGCTAACGCTATCATCATACCAAGGTGTGTCTTGATCATTGGGGCATAAGCAACGTACCATAATCCAATCGCCCCCAGATGCTCCTGGAAAACCTCATGCATACTGGGATCCTGGGACAATCTACTCAAGATAGAAGATCTGTGCTCTCATGAGTGGACTGGCTCCATGTCCTCTTGCATTAGGAAATTCACCACGTCAAGTTTCATAAAAAATCGAGATCCTGTTTGGAGTTTGCGCAACCAAAACAACAAATGTGTTGTTGTTTTCATATGCGTCGCTGTTTAAAACTTCTAAACTGTGCCACTGGAAGCCTAAAAGTCCCAAACTTCACTGCCACGATGTAGTTTGACAATGTTCTAATTTGACCCCTAAAACTAAATTACAAACAGGATTGTCGCAACGATTTTCACAGGTGCGACAGACTTTACTAGCTAAACCCTAATTTCTAAACTAGGTCGTCACGATGCAACTCTCACTAGCAGCACACTTTAAGCCCGTACGGCGCTGATTTAAGGTTTTCAATGCCTCTTGACTTGATTGACCTCTAGACCCTAATTAATGTGCTAAAAAATCAAAAAAATGAGGTTGGGACAAGGTGACATACCGATGGTCCTGTGCTGGGAAGCCTCTGGTACACTCACACGCGTTTGGAAATGTGTCATGGAAGCACGCGCTGCGCCATCTCAATCAATGCTTAGAGCTCAAAACACAAGAATCTCTAAAGGCTAGGTATCAAAATGAATTGGAAGTGGCCCCTTGAGGCCTATTTAAGCTTGGAAATTAGAGTTTTTTTACCTTGTTTAGCCGTCTGGCTAGGGTTTTGGACCCCCGATCCCGTTTTCGCCCAAGTGAAGGCCATTTTGCATTATTTTTTCACGTTTTTGGCATCCCAGAGCCTTTATGGACCATCGGGCACCTTGTCCTCATTTTTCGCGAGATCACCCAAAAATCAAAATTTCCGTCCAATCTCTCGAGGGGGTAGTATATCAGCATGTTTCTTCTCACCGAGGCAGTAGTGGGGCATTTGAAAAATTGATTTTTTTTGAATTTTGATCGCAAAAGTTTATTCTTTGAACCAACGCAGCAGGTACATTGCTTCAAAGAGGGGAAAAATGTAGACACGTAAAATGTACCAATTGATCTTATACACCTGATCCTAATTTTACTAACACCGCTTCATCCTAAATCATCTCCTTTGATAATCATTTAATTGAATAATCCTTATTTAATTAAATTCATCACATTTCATTTCTTAATTAAATAAATCATTATTTATCTAATTAAGTCATCATCTCTTGTTAATTAAATAAATCAATTTTATTTAATTAACTTCTATAGTCTCTCTTTAATTAAATAGATCATTTTATTTAATTAAATCTCTAAAGTCATTGTATTAAATTAAATAAATTAACATTTATTTGATTTTGTCTAACATCATCCCCTTTAGTTAAATAAATCAAAATCTTTATTTAATTAAGTCTAAATCATTTTCTTCTCATTTTGATTTAAATTAATCCAAAAGTCTAAGTCAAAATGGTCAAATCAACTAATATCCCTCTTAATTAATCAAATCCTGATTAATCTTAATCTTAATCACTCCAATCCTCTAGCTTTTGCCACTTGCTCATGAATATCATTTTAATTGATTTATTAAATCTTCAATTACTTTCAAAAAGGCATCCAAAAGGGAATATTCTCCAAGTTTGAAAAATCCCTCCAAAAGGGTTTGTACATCCAACAAGGCATTAAACCTCTTACATGTCCTTTTGCCTTGAGCCAAGTGGCATTAACTTCATTTTCTTCTCCCTCCAACTTGTCATTTCATCCATTTTGAAATTCCAGTTAATTGCATTTAATTGCACATTCATCAAAATGTGCTCCACCTTTGTCCACTCACATGTTGACAAGTGGCTTCATGTTATTGGTTGGTGTTTGATCCCACATTCATCCATTTTTCCTCATCCTCCATCACTCTCATCTATAAATAAGAGGCTCTCATTTGGATTTTGGATCCACAACTTCAGGCAAAGACATTATCTTCAGATTTTGAATTTGCTCATCCCTTGTTCATCCATCTTCACATTTTCATAGCTAGGTTATGCAGGAATTCAACCAAGAAGCATCAAATCTTCATCAATTCATCATTTAAGCTTACAAGGGATTGGGAAAGGGCCATTTTCCACATCAAAATGGCACCAATTCCCCCATGGGATTGAGAGTTTGTTGCATTAAATAGAATTTGATAAATTTTGTTTGTGTTCTTCATTCTATTTCTTATTTTGTGCATTTCAAATGAATTCTATGGGGAATGTTGATTTAACTTGCATAATGGACTAATTGTGTGATTGTTTGTTGTATTTGTGGAGGTCTAACATCACCATTCACAGAAAGTACTAATCATAGTTTAAAGTAATACCTTGTTTTTTATGCAACATATTTAACTTCAAATGGTCATGGGGAACCTATTTATATGTTTATGAAGATCATGAATGTGTTAGATGGAAAAATAAAAACTATATATGATACTATCAATCAGTTGATAAATGATAGAGAAATTTTATTAACAAAACTAATAGTTGTCTCAATAAATGGAGCTTTTGCAATGGTTGGGAGTGAAAATGGATTTGTTTCTCTTTTGAAATAATATTTTCTAAATCTTGTTTTAGCATTATGCATCTCATCATGAGTCACTAGAAGTGGCATATACTTCTAAAAGGATACTTGAGTTGTTACTTATATTAAAAAAATAGCAATTAAAGTGCATTCATGGGTCCAAAATTCACCAAAAATAAATAATAAGTTCAATTGTTTACTTAGAATTATGCAATTTGATATTTTAATGTTTTTAAAATCCTAACAATTAGATGGAACTTATCTAGAGGAGAAGTCATAATAAGACTTGTGAAGTTTATGCTAGCCATCTTAACTTTGTGGACAAAAGATAAGAAGTGTTCATCAGTGTATGAAAAGAATAATTTATTTTGTTCGATTTTGTTCACATATGCTTGTTGATGTATTATTGAACTAAATAAATTGAATAAGATTATTCAAGAATAAAAATGTAGATATCGTGCGGTTATTGGTTTGACTCTTAATGAACTAATAAGAAATTTATAAAAATGGTTTTTGAGAAAAGGTACATTTGTATCTAAGATACTTGACTTATCTTTTAAAATTCTTAATTAAATCTCGACTTGGATATTTTGAAGTCAAAGAAGAAGATGTTATCATTAATAAACATGAATTATAATATATAAATTTTCCAATTGAGGTATTTGTGCATGGTGATGTAGGGAGGCATACCATGGAACCCTGTGTTGAAGGAACACAAAAAAGGTTGTCAACACCTCACAAAGGTCTTTACTCAATCTCTTATTAATTATTCGAATGAAATATTTTCAAATATTCCTCTTTTTAATGCAACAAAACTCTTTGTCCCTTCTTATTATCCATCAAATCATCAAACTTAAGATAATATCTCAAAGCATTGGCTTGATAAGCTTATCCAACATTTGCAACACTCTACTTCAAATAATTTCAATGAAATTGTATCCATATTTGATGTTAGTGGTTGCGAAAGGGAGTTAAATTCTTTTGTTGATTCATTGAATTTGAGTTTTGAGGTTTTCAAGATGAAATATGTATGGAGAGTCTTTTGTAACAATGAATATTGGCACATAAGCTATCCTAATATGATGCAGTTATGACAAGACATGCTTATTATTCTTGCAAGTGCTATTAGTCGAGAAAAAGGATTTTCAAAATAAAACATTATCAAAGATGTTAGAAAGACAAAGTTGGGTTTAGACACATTGGATGCATTAATTAAAGTTTTTTTAAATGAACCTCAAACAAATGATGTAATTTGGAATCAAACATAATAGGTAGATATAGAAGAATACAAAGTCAAGAAAAATTATTGACCTTTGATATCATTTTTTTTTATGTTTAATGTATCATTAACTTTGTATCTCAATTTAAAAATAGTAAAATAAAATAGTTCATTTCTTTGGGGAAGTTAATTTTGAGTTTAAATATAACAAAATTATATATTAAAGGTTTATATTAGATTATTATATTTTATTGATTATTGACATTTTAAAGAATTATGTTTCTAATTAAAAAAATACTTAGTTAATTTAAATTATACATTTAATAATATATATTTTTAAATAATATATGTGAGTGATAATTCAGAAATACAAATGGAAACAAGTGCAATGCAAAATACTCATATTATAAACCATCTCAAACCTCTTGATAGAGCTCAACAAGTGAAAGAAAACAATATAATAACATCAAAACCAACATGAAATGTTACCAAAAGCCTCCATTGTTGAATTATTTTCCCCAATGACTTCGGGACGTGGATGCTCCTTGCTTGAAGATTACCAATTTGACAATATATACTTAGCATGAGTAATGATTCCTATGGAATGAAGGATAAAGTGTCTAAATTTATAATCTTTTGGAAAAGGGAATGAATGGTCAAGATTCAAGATTATGAGATTGAGGGTGGAGAATGGTTGAGAGGAATTCCCTAGGACCAAGGAGGAGATGGAAGGTGGAGATGAAGGTGGCTAGATTGTGAATGGATAGGATTATCTTACCAAATTTAGTATGTAATTGTGAGCATGAGGAAAATTAGGGATATGTGCACCTAAGAAGGCTATAACTTTGGAATGTGTTGAGAGAATAATGGGAACACAAGGAAAAGTATTCTTAGGTGCCTGACAATATTCTTGGAGTGTGTTGAGAGAATAATGGGAACATAAGGACAAGTATTCTTAGGTGCCCAATATTTTTGGAGTGTGTTGAGAGAATAATGGGAACATAAGGACAAGTGTCCATAGGTGCCCATTATTTTTGGAATGTGTTGAGAGAATATAGGCCTCTAATTAAATAATAATATTATTTAATTATTTTAGCCACATGTGTGAGATGGATAATAGGTGGAATATGTATTTATTAATTTATTTATTATGAGGAGATGGAAAAAGGTGGTTAATTAAATAATATGATTATTTAATTAAGATATGGATTTTAGGTACAAAGGGGACATGTCTTATTTGATGATATTGGTTGATTAAGACTAGGTGATAGAATTGACCAATTAGGGTTAGGTGATAAGTGACTAGGGAATATTTTGTCTATATTTTTCCCCTCTTTGATACAATGAAACTAAGTGGTGTTGTATCAAAGAAGAATAAAAAGTAGGATGGGATGGAATGAAGCTCTAGTGGTAAGTTGTCCCAGTCACTTAGGGATGATGATGAAAGTAATGCTCCCTCAAGAGAGCTATTGGGTGAAATGGAACCTAATAGGTATCTCGAAAAGAAAAAGGATGATAAAAGGTATGTCATAAATGATAAAAGATGACTTGAAAGAAAACATGTTGGGATAATGTACATTCCATGTATATAGGATTGATGTTTGATTAAGGATTAGGAATTTTTATTAATGTCGCTAGGATAGTTAGATTGAATTACATAGATGTACATGTAGGATGAGGAAATCTCACAAGGATATAATGTAACTAAATGGCACGTGATTGGAATTATGGATAAATGGATTATCAACACATGCTATCATAGTAACTTCCCGTGCAAGGAGCAACCTTTACTTTGTTATAGCACTTAGCGTTATGCACCATGACATAAGGGATCATGATGACGATGTGCCATGTGCATATGGACTAACACAAGTAAGTTGAAAATAGAATAGTGATTCAATAGACACATTGTCATTGGAACACCATCATGTATGAAGGATGAAGGTGATTGTGATAGTGTGATGGAATGTCATGCCCACAAATTTTTGTACCACTAAACTATAACCCAACCACGAAATATTTTCCTCATACCACATGAAACAAGACTACTTTAACAAACAACCTATGTGTACTTGATGATAACAATATTTCATCTCTTCAACATAAACATAGGTCGAAATTGGAGAAAATCATAAAACAATTGAGTGAGATTTTACTTTTCTTTGCACCTAACGAAGATGATCACCTACTAGTGTCTTAAGAAGAATACTTGAGGAATGATACTTTCTTATTTTAGTTTCCCTGGAGAGAGATATAAGGAAATCAAATGTTTCAATATCAAAAAGAAGAAAAATACCCTACAACTTGATTGATAATTATTTTTTTAATTTTCTACTTTGTATGGAAATAAACTTATTAGCACGAATAATTCATTGCTAAATAAAAAAAATTATCCATATTTATGAAAAAGTGAAAATTACATTTTGATCATTAAAATAAATGACAAGTTTCTACATTATTACTATAAGTTTATTTATTTAATTAATAATGTTCTATAGTTCGATTAATTATTGAAATAACAAGTTTAACTTAGTATTTTGGCAACTATAATCCTTTCAAGAAGATATTACTGTTACCTATTTTTCACTCTATGCTCAATAGGTAGAGCTGAATGAAGTTCAGCTATTACAGGTACAAGAAATTTTCATATTTTGCTGATAAAGTGTTCATTGATCATCATTGAGATCATCTTACATATGTGTCATAAGTTTATTGTGCAAATGTTTAAAACAAAAAATTAAGAAAATTTGCATAATGATATTTTTATTCATTTTGTGAAATGTTGAATCTCGCACAAGCCGCAAGAGTAACTAAGTTTGTTTCTGACAATCAAGAGATGAATACAAAATTTAAATGGACAGACTACACTGCTGAAAATAACATAAGTGTAAAAAGAGAAGCAATTCATCATTGCCTGTAATGACGAATTACTTCGTTGGTGCTTCTAGCCATCATGCCTCCAAGCAGTTGTAGCCTCGCTTCATCGCTCCATGTACCTGCAAAATCATTAAGGAAATGGTATTAGAGTTATACTCTAAGCAATGGTGAATTACTTTTTGCCTTACGCCTATGCTACAGACACAAATGTAATTTGCGTTAAACCAAGCATTCATCAGATAATTGAAAAAAATCAAGCAGAAAGACATAATTCAATGGAAGCTTTTAGCTTCTTTTATTTTGCTAACATGTTTGTTTCAGTGTGCAGGAACAGGTTTATCATGTTCAAGTTCATTTCATCAGATATGTGGAGTAAAACAGGCTCCCACGAGGGTTGATCCCGGCATATCGAAAGGATACACTCTCAGGTTACATACGAGAGTTCATTAATGTTGTCAAAAACAGTCATCAAAAGAGTTACTAAATTTAAGAAATAGTCAATAAGCAGCTTTATTTCAAAGACATCAAAGAAAGCAGCTTGAGCATACAGTATAGCTTTGTTCTTCTTATCATAGCATCAAGACAACTTTGATAATACATGGAGAAAAAAGTAAACAGTCTTGCATGTTTTCAACGTTCATATTTTGAGCTGGGTGAATGAGGTATTATATTCATAACTGGAAGGAATACAAATCTGGAAATGTACGACAATCATAAAATGTTGGAAAAGCATTATCGAATAAGTGAGTTCAATCAGCTTATGAATTAAGTGGCAAAATGTTTTCCAGTATGGGGAAAGAGTGAAAGTTACAGCTGAATCAAAAGTCTGATTATACATGGGGCAACAATTATGGCTTAGACAACATTCTACAGGTATGTGTATTTCAAATACCAGACGAGAAATGTCAAGACATTGAACATGAAGACTTAACAGAGGCAATTTGCAGCAGCATCAAGTACAAATTTGTAATGGTACAGTCATGGAGAATGAGCATAATGCCAATCTATTGATGAGAATCGAGTAAAGGAACATTTCAAATGACTGATTTATCTTCTCAGTTTAAGGACAACCCTGGTAGAAATGATAATGTACAACAATCTCAGAGAAGAAAGTGACCAGATGGATGTTCATATCAGTCAAATATTGAAGCTGAATATCATCAAAGAGGAAGCAGTTCATATACAAGAAAGCTTGGATCTATGTTATTGCTATGTGTTTGGGCAGAGATATCATGGGACAGCGACAATTAAATAATCTGAGTTCCATATGGTTGATGCTATAGGAGAAATAGTATGGCAATAAGCTCTTCATTGTTTCTCTCACAAAAAAATACAATTCCAACATCATAACAAAGAAAGCAATTTAATGATGTTTCTTTCATCAAGAGTATTGGCATCATGGATGATTAGACATAATGTGTTGTTAAAGAAAAATAATACTATCTTTACAACAAAATTAACTGCAAGGAAACATCATGTACACCGCAGAATTTTTGCATACTTGAACTTTTACAGAGGCTAAAAAATTAGAGGAAAATATTTCTGCACAAGAGTTACGGAATACAGAAACAATGAAGAAGATATTTATGAATATTTACCACAGTTCTTAGCAAAACAACTGGAGCTACAGTCATGAGAGTTTTCTTTGAAAATACGAAAATGCAATAAATTAGAAGTACCCAGTGTGCCAAGCTGTGCCCAGACACTATTCATGAAAGAGTGGAATAATATGTAGGGTTTTCAATAATGCAAATTTCAAATGATGGATTCGAGTTGACTAAGCTATAAAGATACCCAGATGGTGTTTTTTTTTGGTTAGAAAATATAGTTTACTCAGAATTTGGAACATAAATATAAAGCTGATATAGGAATCTGTCATGGGTCGCACCAAGAGGGAAGAATATGCTGACCATTATGTCTTCTCTTTACACTCAAATCCTTGAGAATACAAAATGTAAAAGTGGTTTTTGTTTATACCCAGATCCAGGAGTTAAGCCGCAGCCTGAAGAAGAATTTTTGCATATACCCAGATGGGGTTCTAGTAAGGAAAATACATGCTTAATCTATTAACTCATTTTGTGCTGAAAGAGCTTCCAAAATCTTGTTTTATATCCAGAATACAAAAGAATAAAGTGTAGATTGGTTATTTTCAAAGGTTGAACCAGTGATATAGCACCTTTCATCACAAACACATTGTCAAAGTCTAGATGAATATGTATAGGCACTGCCAGTATTATGAATAATACACAATAAAGATCAATACACAGAGATTTAATGGCGGGAGTTTGCATTTTAGAAAGGAAAAAAGAAAAGAAAATGAGACTCACCGTTATTTTTTATTTATTTTCTAGAAGATCATAAGTTTGAGTCTGTGCTTTTTTATCTTCAATATGTGTGGTTCAAACTTGCGTGCCAGCCAAGGGAGTAGAGAACAACATGATATGACAGAAGTGTCAAAAGACAGAGAAAGGAAAATGTCATTTTGCGGCTTTTAAGCAAGATTTGTCTCAGAAAATGAAGCAAGTGAATGATGAAATAGCTTAAGATTTGTTTTACCATGAGTTTCTTATAAGATCTGGCAGGAGAACACTGGGAAATGTCTATTAACTGTCCAGCTTCAAAGAATTTCTCAGTTTCCAAACCCTAGCAGTGGCGGCGGCTGTTTTCCTCAAGCTTCTCTAAGTCGAATGCAAAGTGAATGATAAGTTTTAGGGTTTGAGTGCTCTCAAAAGCCCTAACTCGAATGATGTGTTCTCTTGACTTTTGCTTGGAAATTAAAAAGAAAATCATTTCACTTTTTGAATATTTCATGGTCTTGACTCTTTAGAGTCAATCGACCTAATCATGCTGAAGGGGCCCGTGCACTTTGCATGGTGTTTAAAATCAAACATTCAATTAAATATTAAAGTAATATAGCTATTACTCCAATATTTAAGAAGTTATTACCAATGGTTAAGATATTAAAATAATCATTCGATGATTATTTTTAATATTTAATTAAATCAAGCTCTTCTCAAATTCATACAAGAGTATAAGTGAAGGCAACTGCGAATCTAATCATGCAAGTGGAGTAAATTATGGAGGTTGCCTTTCACTTTCAGAGGAGTTCTAATTATTATGGGCGGATTGGTAAAAACGAGGCAGTTTTGCATGCTTTAAGCCACTTTTTCAGGGAGTTGCAGTTCAGTTGGAATAGTGCATGTATCAGTTATGACTTGGCAGTGAGTTTGAGCTTGATTGGACTTATTTTTGCATGGTTTTGGGCCTCCTTTTCAGAGATATTTTCTTCTGCTCGGATTTGGCTTTGGAATTATCACCCTTTCTTGGACTTGGACTTTCAGTTCTTTCTGCATGCCTTTTGGAAAGGTTTTTTGTATATATTGAAAAACTTAACTGTTTTTCATCCTAGTTCTTGTTTTCTACCTTTGCCTTCAGCAAAGAAGATCATCTTGTAACTCAGCTTTCAGATTAATATAGCAATGTTTTTTACAGGTTCAAAGTGTGTAATTGCAGAAGATTCCTTTGAATTTCAGTACTTTAGAGTTTGCCTTCTAGATTTCGAGCATCGTTTTTGTGAAGAATTTGATCGAAGAATTACTGTGTTTCAGTTTTGAAACCTCTAATATTTTCTGTCTTTTTCACATATCTGTATGCAATTTAGTTTAAAATCACTGGTTATGCACTGTGCTTATTAATAGGTTAATACATTTTGTCGTGAAAACCTCATTTTCCCTCAATATTGCGTTAGATCAAAGCCTCTGTTTAAATCATTCAAGTGATTAAATTATTGAATCAGGTTGTGCAGATTAGAGTTTTTTGAGAAATATATTGTGAGTCATAATTGCAAGTCATTATCATTTAGGTGCAATCACCTCTCGTAGCTTTAGAATTTCAATCCAAGCAAGCTTTCTATCTCTTTCCCAGCCAAGTTAGTTAGTTTTAGGAGGTTTTCATTAGGGAACCAGCCCTCTCTGGAGATTGATTCTCAGTTTTAGGCAACCCACAGGCCTGAGAATCATTCCATGTTTCAACAGATTGTTGAATTTAACTATTTTAGCGTTCGGGTGCAATATGATTGACGACAATTACATTACTTATAAATTAGATTACCTCACACAAAATAACCTATCATAACATAATTGTTACAATTGTGTTTAATTGCTAATGAATTAATTAACCCCTATAGAACGCTTAATAAATCTCAATCGTCAAATTTGTTCAACTTCTAATAATGTGTCTAAATAATTATATGTTAAGTTTATTGTTTAACGCCAAAATAAAATAGTTATTTATCTTTTCCAATATGTCAACTTTTAATTTTTGACTTTGCTATTATTTAAAGTTTATTTTAAAATCTAAGAGATTTTTTGTGTATATCCTTTGCCTTTATTTTCCAAATCATTTATTCATAAATTTATGAAGTACAGTTATATTTGCAATCCTCATAATCAATAAGTTAATATTGCACATGGTAGTAGATTTCTAAAATGAAACGAGAATAGTTATTTTAAATACTATATAACTAAGCATAATTATCCCCTAACTAAAAACTAATTCATAAGCAATTTTAATCTTTTTTAAACATTATTTCTATTTTTTTTTAGAAGTTTGCAAGTTAAATTAAATTTCCTTTTTCTCTACAAAATTATTTTGTATTCTCAAATTTATTTGAATTATTTAATCATAGAATCCTGTAGGTTATAGATTGCCTCTTCAAACCTATTATAGATTGAAATAGTTGCTACAGAACATTGCATTGTTATTCTTCTTTCAAGTTAATCACAAATTACCAAATGAATGTCGTTTGTAATTATAGATGCAAGCAAAATTTATTTATGCAGTGATAATTTATTTAATCAAATCAATTTCTATTTTAATGGAAGAGCGGGCAAAGATAATTTTGTTCATATGTATCAAAATTTTAATTTGAATTTGTATACGAGGGGAAAACCCCCAATTGCCGTTCATGATCCGATTGCCATTCACTCCTTGTTCACCTATCCTCCCAATATTCGTTTACATTTTAGTCATTAAAATGTTGTAGTTATGCCAATTAAAAATTAGACATTACACCAGTATATGTTCACTAAGTCTATAACCAACCAACAAAAAAAAACAAATTTAAACATATATTGGTACAATTATGTTTTCAACACAAGTCAACTTGCACAAAATAAAATCATTTATGAATTAAAAAAGGTACAATGATGTTTACAATAACCACTCCATGCAAGTGGCTTAAAGCTTCTAGTGCATTGTATTTACATGTATATATAAACAGATAATGGTGCACAATGTCACATAATTTAAAACATTATAAACAGTTAATAGTCAACATTCTGACATAATACAAAACATTGAACAACTTTATAAGCTATCAGTTGCACAATCACCCACACATCCCTTGACATCTTCATGCATTAACTCAGTCTACTTCTGGTACCTGCATAAACAGTTAATGGTGTAAGGCTCCTAATATACCAAAAAACATAGTATATTTCATATATCTGACTGAATTTAATAGAGCCACCTATTTTGACAATTAAACCAAATATAAAATTGATCTCCTAAAGGCCACAACAAAACTCAGGCATAGATGGCCACTGCAAAATGAAATGATAGATTGTTTCCCACAAAAAAATCAAATTTGAAACTCACCCACCACAATTCAATGCATTCATTTTACCCATTCGAATGAAGTTTTAAGAGGGAATTTCCACGGTCATTTTCATTATGAATTCCTGAATATCCTCTGCAAACTTCAGAGCTTACTAAGGCAACTTCTGCACATTCCTCTTAAAAGGGAGCTTATTCAGGTCGGTACACCCAGAATAAGTAAATTCATGTTTTTATTTATCAGTATACTGGATTTACATTTATGTTGTCTGTTTCATTATTCAATATTCTCTTTTATTTTTATGTACTCAGTGTTTACATTATTTTCACCCTCTTTGTTTTACAACATATTCATGGTTAATCTTTTCTATTTAAGTACTCGCTGGTTACATTTGTTTCAATATTCAATATAATCTTTTCTACAACATATTCATGGTTAATCTTTTCTATTTAAGTACTCACTGGTTACATTTGTTTCAATATTCAATATAATCTTTTCTATTTAAGTACTCACTGGTTACATTATTTTCAGCCATACTGTTCTACATTTTTGTTGTTTGTTTCATTATTCAATATACTCTTTTATATTTATCAGGCATAATGTTTTATTTATTCAATATATTCAGTATTTTCATTATTATCAAGCTTAAGGCTTAATGTTTACATTTATGTTGTCTGTTTCATTGTTCAATATAATCTTTTATATTTATGTACTGAATGTTTACATTAATTTCAGGCATACAAATAATTTTTCTTTCACCCAGTTATTCAACTTAGCATTATTTAATCATATCGTAGTTACATTATATTTATATTTATGTACTCAGTGTTTACATTATTTTCAAGCATACCAATAATTTTGCTTTCAGTGAGCTGTTCAAATTAGCATTATCCATTATTTAATCATATCGTAGTTACATTTTTTTCACCTGCATTCATCATAAATCAAAGATTATAATAGTAGCATTATACCATACATCAAATATAATAACATCAGCATAACCCATTTTTTAATCATATCACAGTTATATTCTAAATCCGTCTTTAATAATGTGTAGGGTTTCATTATAGCAGATTGTATATATATATAAATATATATATAATCTGATAAGAATGTGTACGGTATCATCATAGCAGATTATATATATATAATCTGATAAGAATGTGTAGGGTTTCATCATAGCAGATTGTATATATATATATAATCTGATAAGAATGTGTACGGTATCATCATAGCAGATTGTATATATATATATATATAATCTAATAAGAATGTGTAGGGTTTCATCATAGCAGATTGTATAGATATATATATATATAAATCTGGTAAGAATCTGGTGTTTGATTGCATTTTGGCATCTTTAAAAATCATTTCTGTGTATGGCATGAAGGGTTTGACTGTAATCATTTATATTTACATGTGACTGCCGACTGGTAGAAAAATGATCCCTCGTGAATTATTTTGTCTTATTTTGTCATATTCTTATCAGACTGTAGACATATATACATACATATATACATACATATATATATATATATATAGTCATATAGTCATATAGTCATGCCATGTACTGATTCCTCATATCAAGCCGTGTAGAGTTTACATGTGACCAGTACAAATTTGATCCACCTCTCTCACCTGCAAGATTGTTTGTTCAATAGTGGATTTTTGTTGGGTTCGATGGTGTTTGATTGCATTTTGGAATCTTTAAAAATCATTTCTATGTATGGCATGAAGGATTTGACTGTCTTATTCTGACTTATTCTGTCGTGAATTACTTTGTCTTATTCTGTCTATGGCATCGACTTTTTGACTACTATGCCTTTTATTGACATTATACTATGAAGTAATCACATGTAATCTGATTTAAATAGAACATTGATGGAATTTTGACCAATTATCATCATGAAATTTATTGGGTATATAATAAGATACTTAATCTTCAAAGATTTTTTCATTTAATCTTATATGGAGCTGCAGAAAATGTCTCCACCTCTTAATAACATTTTGTTTCCACAGTCCATGACCATTAGTAATCAGGATGTCTGGATAAATCTGTGTGCAATTTTTCTTCATCAATGTTTCAGATCATACCATGATATGAAACGTTGATGAAGCAAAATTGCACACAGATTTATCTAGAAATCCTAATTACTAAGTCTCCACCTCTCTTCACTTGCAAGATTGCTTTTTAAACAGTGGGTTTTTATCAAGATTTCTGGATAAAACTGTGTGCAATTTTTCTTCATCAATGTTTTGGATCATGGAGTATGATCTGAAACGTTGATGAAGAGAAATTGCACACAGTTTTATCCAGAAATCCTGATTACTAAGTCCCCACCTCTCATCACCTGCAAGATTGATTTTTCAACAGTGGGTTTTTTTGGGCATCATTAATGTTTGAGCGCTATGATTTCTGTTCACATTATTCTATGAACTAATCTCATGTTATTCTTTGCTACACTAACAAGTTATTCAATTTTTACTGTTCGTGCAGGTTAATTGGAAAATAATGGCACCTGCTAGAAGGACTACAAGGGTTGTAGGAAGAGGAAACGTGCAATTAGAGTAACTCGTGGGGTGCACTTTGTTGAAACACAGCCTGATGAGGAAGTTCATGCAAATCCTAGCCCACAAGATGTTCTTGATTCTACAAATGAAGCCACCAACACAACAGAAGTCGAACCTCCTGTTCAGCCAAATGTTCAACCTGCTGTGCAACTGCCCTCACCTGTACCCATTAGGCAGTGGACATATGCTGATATGGAAGGAGTAGTTAAGAGTGTTGAAGAACATAACATGTCAATCAGGGCAGCAACAATCAAGTGGGGTATGCCACCTAGCAGTTTGAGGGCGTGGCTATTAGGACAAACCACCACAAAGAGGAGGGTTCCACGTACAATTTTAACTGAAGAGGAGGAGATTGAAGTTGTCGAATGGTGCAAGGACATGGCAAGATTGGGCCATGGACTGCAAGTAAATCAACTACAAGCCATAGATTCCCAAATAACTGTAGGTCGACCTAATCCTTTCACAAATGGGGTCCCCGGGAGGTCATGGTGGGCAAGATTTCAAAGAAGGCACCCAGATTTGACAATTAGAACAGCTGAAGGAGTGGACAGTGACAGAGTGATTATGGTTCATTCTTCTGTCGTGCAAGCATTCTACGACAACCTCGAGAACCTGATCAAACTTAACCACTATGGAGCAAGTCAAATATGGAACTGCGATGAGATTGGTATTCAAGCTGGTAGGAACTGTGGCATGAGAGTTATTGCCAAATTGGGTACAAAATGTGTACCACATTTGGTTTCGAAAAGTAGAGAGTGGATCACAGTGCTGGCTTGTGTAAGTGCAGCTGGGATAAGCATTCCCGGGTTCTACTTGTTTAAATCAAAGAGGCATGTATGCAAAACTATATCTTTAATTGTGAGGTAGGGACATTGATGGCAGTCCAAGAACATGCGTGGATGACAAAGGAACTATTTATCCAATGGTTAGACCACTTTGCAGCTAATATCCCCGGTGGGGTTTCACCGACAAATAGGGCCCTTCTCATTTTTTACAGTCATGGCAGCCACATGGCTTTCAAGACCATTGAACAATCACAAAAATTAGGAATAGACCTGCTAACGCTGCCTACTCATACCAGTCACAAGCTGCAGCCATTGGATGTCAGCGTTTTTGCTCCATTCAAGGCATATTTCAGAGAGGAAAGAACTATTTGGTAGGCTGCAAACCCGCATATTGATATTGGACGTGAAGAGTTGGCAAGTCTTGCAAGCAAAGCTTTTAGAAAAGCCTTGAAACAAAGCAACATTCTTAGTGGGTTCCGTAAAACAGGAATATGGCCTCTTAATCGGTCAGCCCTTAACAACGAGATGGGCCCGAGTGAGGGCTATGTTGTTGAGGATGATGTTGCATCTCCTAGAACAGAAGATGAACCTGTCACAATGGAAACTGAGGACGATGTTATGGCAGTAGAGACATGCTTGCATCTTCTTGGTTACAATGAGGACGTAATCAATGGTTTTGTGAGGGAATATAATGCAAGGGAAGTGGCAAGTGGTGTTGCAGTAGAATGCAATGGGGGTGATGAAGCTACAACAGACATTCAACCAGAAATCCAACAAGTTTTAGCAGATTTCCAACCAGAAGTTCAACCAGTTAGTGAACCCTCCACTAAAGATACAGCCACTACATCAACAGGCCTGAGTTTGCCAACTCAAGTTAGCCAATCAGAATGGATGCATGAAGCAGCCACAAACCTTGGAGTGCAAATAAATCCAACTGAGGAAGAAGTCAACCTCTCAATGCCTTCCCCACAACACGTTGATCCAGCTGAAGTGATACATTACTTCACTAATGCAAGGAATTGGCAAGAGAATAGTGATGGTCAAAGTGAAGATGACAATGCTATTAGTGAGGAAGAAGTTGAGTTTGTGCCATGCACCCCACATGATGGATCACAATCAACAAGACCAATCAACAAATTTTTGAAACTTCCAGTGCAGAGGGTGCAAGGAACATCACGGAGAGGTCGTTCGGGAGTGCTTCGCCTTAGTAGGCAGTCCCAAGTACTAACATCTGATGCCTTCATCGAATTGTTTAGCCAACAAGAGGCAGAGAAGAAAAGGCAAGAGGAGTTGCAGCAACATAAGAAGGAGTAGATGTTGCAGAGAAAGGCAGACCGTGAAGCAAAAGTAATTATAAAGGAAGCAGCAAGGGCTGAGAAGCAAGCAAGGAAAGCGATAGAAGATGAGCATAAAATGATAAGAATGCAAGAGAAAGCCATTAGACAGGAGCAGGCCAAGGCTGAACGTCTAAGAAAGGAAGTAGAAAAGAAAGCAAAACAAGCAGAGAAGAGAAAATGTAAGTCTACAGTGGGGGATCCTATACCCATCCATCATCCTATCCTGCTTGATATGATGAGCATTTTGACACTAGCCTTTACAACCATCAACAATATGCAGGTTGGGAGTGGCTCACAACAAATGGGATTGACTGTTGATGCAAGCCAAGCATTGCTTGCTCAAATAGCAACATGCCTTCAAGGAGGTATTAACCAAGTATCACCTCCTACAAGTGGACCTGACTCAGCTACTGGTGGATATGTCACGCCGCCACCTTTTCCTAGAAATATGGACAGTTGATGATGTCCATATTCAAGATTGACTTTTGATCGATGTAGCAGTATATTTTGGTGATCTGGTTTGCAAATCAGATATGTTTATCTGCTTAAAGTTATAACTGTGATATGATTATAAGATGTGATAATGCTGATGTAATTATATATATAGTATGTTCGAGCCATGTTTTTCTCTCGCACCACCCAATCAATTATTGCAGTTTGATTCAAAATATAACTATGATATGATTATAAAATGTGTCCTAATGTTGTTGTTTGTTATTGGAACCTCAAATTTGTATGCCTTATATGTTTGATGATGATTTTAGCCTTCTATTTTTTGTGTTCTCACTAATTACACTATGTGGAAGGAAACCATGGGAGATGAAGACTTTAGGGCTTAAAGCTGCCCAGCAACCCGCGGTTAAGTTAACACGTACGGGTGGTTTTAGCCTTTAGGCCTTATATGTTTGATGATGGTTTCAGCCTTCTATTTTTTGTGTTCTCACTAATTACACTATGTTTCAGTCTTTTTCAATAGAAAATAATCACAAAACTTTGTTAGGTAGACCCATACGCGTGGTTTGATGAAGGAATATGAAGACAATGATATACTCTTATCAATTATCAGTATCAAAAATTAATGGAACTACATGTTAATTATCAGATTAATTATATATATACACATAGACACACACACACATCTATGTTAGCTATATATGTACATACATATATGCATAACCATATATATGTATGTACATATATACCTATCAATATATATATATATGTATATACATGCAGACATATAATTAATCTAATACTAACTAATCTCATAGTTACTGTATACTATTGCTCATTTCATCTAACTTTCAGCCATATATATAAAAAGACACATTTTTCAGTATTACTAGGTCATTGCCAAAGTAAAGTCATAGACATTACCTGTCATTAATGCTGAATGTCTTCCGTTGATTGCGGATAACTCCTCGCATTCCTGCCATTAAGAGACCAATGCCAATAAATATATTCCTCTAATGAAATAAGCATCTGATAAGAAAAGTATTTATTTATGAACATGTGTATACCAGAAAATGTAAACATATCATGAAGCATTCAGAGCAAAATGTCCCTATAGAGTTTGTTGTGTTAACAAACACAACTTTGTTGGTATGTTCTTAATCCGCATGCTTGATTCACCTCTCCACGCTCCCGCTTGCCTGCAAAATAATTGTAATAAATGGGGGTAGTACTCAGTACTCGTAACATTCCCACATCAAATCATCCTTACAATATTGCATGCACAACAATAACAGTTTTGATTGGTATGAAGCTGAAAATAATAGTGTGTATTACATATGATGGCACCATATATGGCATAGTGCAATAGAATGGACATATATATACATATATATGTATGTGTATACATATATATATATATGCATATACATGTACATCTATATAAATATACATTTATTTAGTGACAACCATTGCACGAATTTATTTGACAATGTGCACTATGCATATACTTCGTGCCACGACTTTCAATAAATATATGTATATCTATATAAATATACATGTCTATGTAAATACATATACATGTATACATATACATTCATACATACATATGCATATACATGTGTATATATATTTGTATATACATATACATGTACATGTATATGTATATGTATATACAAATATGTAATCTAATTATTGAAACTCATAAAATAAGTGGAAAATAATGTATCGCTGAAAATAATGTAGACACTGAGTACATAAATATAAAAGAGTATATTGAACAATGAAACAGACAACATAAATGTAAATCCAGTATACTGATAAATAAAAACATGAATTTACTTATTTTGGGTGTACCAACATGAATAAGCTCCCTTTTAAGAGGAATGTGTAGAAGTTGCCTTAGTAAGCTCTGAAGTCTGCAGAGGATATTCAGTGAAAGCAGGGGGTAATTCGTAATGAAAATGAGTGTGGGAATTCCCTCTTAAAAAATCATTCGAATGGGTAAATTGAATGCATTGAATTGTGGTGGGTGAATTTCAAATTTGAATTTTTTGTGGGAAACAATCTGTCATTTCATTTTGTAGTGGCCATCTATGCCTGAGTTTTGTAGAGGATATGTTGTGAAAGCATATGCAAATTCGTAGTGAAAATGACACTAGAAATTGCCTCTTATAAAATCATTAGAATGAGAGTATTGAATGCATTGAATTGTGGCGATTGACTTTGACATTTGTATTTTCCTGCCAAACAATGGTGTGTTGGATAAAAAATTGCCTATTACCAATTATCATTTCACCTATTTCAAGTTACGTTTGTATGCGGGCCCCATCAAAATATCACGTGGGTCCGTTAGGAGGTGGTCCCTTTACCATCAACCTCATCACATTAAAATGTTCTCCACGTGCCCCATATTCCTTCATCAAACCATGCATATGAGTTAACCACGTACCCCTTAAGCCTTCATCAAACCACGCGTACGTGTTAACTTAACCGCGGGTTGCTGGGTAGCTTTATGCCCTAAAGTCTTCATCTCCCGCGCTTTTCATCCTCTTTTTCACCATTATTATCCGTATAAGATTATACATATATATATATATATAAATATAATTTGATATATATATATATATCAGATTATATATTTATATATATAATCTGATATATATAAATACATATAATCTGATATATATAAATATATATAATCTGATATATATAAATACATATAATCTGATATTTATATATCAGATTATATATTTATATATATAATATGATATATATAAATACATATAATCTGATATATATAAATACATATAATCTGATATATATCAGATTATATGTATTTATATATATCAGATTATATATTTATAAAGAGAAAGCACCTATGGGGGAAAATCCTTATGCAACTACCTTGAGCTTAGAGGAGAATGAATGTTTATTTCATACTTGGATATAAGCTAAAACAAGATCCTTTATTTACCAACAACAATAATGAAAGTTAGAAGAACCTAATAGCTTTGGATATTGGCTAGAGACTAAAGTTGCTTGGGAAAAGACAGGATATGTATGGTGCTGAGTTATGGATCGATTTCCACCCATGGGGTCAAGCCGCTCATGGGGAATCAATTCTCCTTGCGCTGCCTCCCTCATCGCCCATGGGCAACTTGTGCAAGCCAACCCAAGGTCGGTTGTGGGGGGGTCAACCCTCATATTTTTTATTATTTATTTGTTTAATTTTAAACATAGTAATAAATATAATTTAATATTATAATTTATTTATTTATGTGTAGACAACAATGTAATTTTTTTAAAAGTTTAGACGTGTTTAATATTATATATATATATATATGAATCTTATTTAAACATAGATTTATTTCATTAATGTTTATGGACTAATTTATATTCTCCTAATGTTATACATGATATGTGTGTGTGTGTTGTTTACAAAGGAAAATTATAAATGAACTTTCATCGTGGTTTGCACCTAATTTATAGATTATAGACAACAAAAATTCTTAAAAATAGAATAAACCTAAAGGTTATACGAAAAATTCCTAGTGTGAATAAGAAGCATGATTTTACTTTATTTCATTTTCTTTACTTTATAAGTAATTCATGAATCGACATGTGAGTATAAAGAAGCTATGCAAGTATTATAAGTTTCATTAAGTTTCCTATCTCAAGGATTATTTTTCATTGTATAAAAAGTATTTTGAATTTGAATAGAATGTTTAAAAAAAATGTCTAAATGAATCTTGTGCACTTGGAAGGTATACTCTTTTATATTCTTTCTAAACATGAAACAAAACTATGTAGCATAAATAATCAAACTTTTCTTTCTTTGAATTTTACACCAACTACCATAAGGAAACCTATTTCCTAAATCTTCCAACAATGATCCACACAGATGCTCTTTGTCTCATTAAATTTGATGTACTCCCAATTGATTACTATCTTCATAATATGAACCTAAAAGAGAAACAATAAAGAAAATAATAAATGTTAATGGGATCTCCACCCAACCATAGGGTTGTAACTCAACTCACCCCCGAGCTAGGGCCACATAGCTCTTCTCATGCACACACAACCACTATTCACATGGATTCCCAAAAAAACTTACATCCTATAACATTTACAATAGTATACCCTGCACATTGTAGCAAATTACACTCACATACTTGATTTATTCACCTTAAACACATAAATGGTTATTCACGTAAAAAAAAACTAAAGAAGGTGGGAACTCATAATCAAGACAAATCCCAACACTCAACTCACTACAATATCACAAAGGATTTCAATCTTACATTTCACAAAGATTTCACAAACAAGGATCAATATCCAAAACATTCCTTAACATATCAAACAAAGATCTAACAAAAGGGTAGACCTTACCAAAATATGTGCTATCCAAATTGTGGAAGACTCTCTCCAAGCCCTCTCTTCCATCTCCTTCCTTTTCACAATCATCCTTCTCTTCCCCAAAAAACTCAAGAAGATGGAAAGAACTAAAAAGGAAAATGGAACCACCCTCTCCACACTATGAGAGAGGAGTTATAAAGAAGAGTAATAGATAATTTCCTTCCTCCAACTAACCCGACAAAATAACTACTTTCAAAATTCGCCATTTTTGAGAGTGGGACATAGAGGTGGGTCATAAACCTCCTTTTAAAAGTGTTTAAAGACAAAAATAAACTCCTAACCTATATACTCCACACCTAGGAAACTTTCCAAATCATAAAATAAAACTTAAACCTCATAAAAGTGCATAAAATCACAAAAGATTAAAACTCACTCAAGAAACAATCAAAAGACAATTACATAAATTTTCACCCCAACACAAAATTCCCATAACGCCAACAACACATATTTCACATGGCCAAAACGACCTTAGTATTCCATACGAGTCTAGATCTATTACACTAGAAAGACATAGACATAGTTATGTGACCCAAACATCATTGGCCAAATTCACCTATTTACTCAACCAAAAGTGTTAGTACAACACATGAACAATAATTTCCAAAGCAACTATCATTTATAAGATAACATTTCAAGAATAATAGTCAACTACGAAATCCAATCCAATAATCTACACAAGTAATAAAATATAATTAGCATATCCACAACATCTGCTTGCATAACACCAAATGAAATCATGTAATAATTAATCATGCAACACATCATCACAATATCACTACATCTAGTAGTAACCAATTGAAATCCATCTTATAGTCAATAACCATCACAAGTTAATATTAACATATCAAACCTTATCTCTATAATAACACCTACTAGCACATCCAAATTATGTAATCACCCAATAATAATAAAATCCATCATCTCAACAACCTCTACCAACATAACACTATAAACCCTTTGATAACATAATAATGCTACCACTAACAACTAATCAAAAATAATCAATAACCCATCATAAAAGAACATATTGATCAACACATACTTACATAATCAATGAAAAACTCATCACGTTATCACAGAGAAAACACAACCATTAGTTAAACAAAATTAATCAATTAACCATATCCAATAACAACCAAGCATATGAACATCATTAATGTATAGGAACAAGTTCCATCACCAATAAAACACATGTATAATTTCCAAACATAGAAGCACATGAGACATTGGACAAGAACATCAAAGACACATATAATCAACAAGATTTTGAAAGGCGAGTCTCACATGGAAGGAGCATTAAGACTATAGGCAATAAGAAAACACAAACCCATAAAAAGCAAGCAACCAAAAATGTGTAAAATACACAAATTGGTATCCAATAACATGTTGAATCCAAGGGTGTGTGGAAACATAGGATTGGATGGATTGGTTAGATCCAAGGATTAAAGATGAGGATTGAATTGGATTTTTCCATTATTTAAGCTATAAATTGATTAATGAACTAATTGATGATGATAACATTGTTGATGTGGGAAGGATGCATCTTGAAAATAATGAAAGGATTGAAAAAGACATCCTAATGATGATTGATTGTATTAATTGTATATTGAACACAACTTTTAGTAAGATAAGGAACAAATCTTATGCATGTTTTTGGATGGATGTGAGATTTTGGATGGGGTATGCTCAAATTTAAGGGCTTCAACATGGATAAAGTGTTTTGTGGAGCATGCTTATAATTTGGGAATATGTTCGGGTACATGTTTTCTTTTGTCTGTCATTGTTATAGTGGAACCAATGACAAGGAATCAACTAAGCCTAGAGACAAGGATAAACATGGTTTGGATGGAATGATTGATGGATTAGATGGAATGGAGAGGATATGGAATTGATGCTAGGATTTAAGGGGAGATGCTCAAGGACTACATAACATAGGATTAACATGTTTTTATCCATGATAGGGGTTGGTTAGTGTTATCTAGGCAATTAAGTGATGGTAGATGATGTGTGGCCAAAGGATGACTATGTCAAGAGTTTTCTAAAGTATGCATCATGTGCCCCCAATCATTATTAAGACCAAGGTGAGTATGAAATATGGATGAGGCACAAATAAATGGATATGGTGGATGGTATTATGGAATGACATGATAGGATGGATATGTTTGGTGGAATGGATGAGACAAGTTACCCCCAATTTCAAGGTTCATTTAACTAGCTGACTTACACATGACACCCATGAATGAGTTTTCATCATGGTACTTTCCCAAAGCACCACAAGAAGTGGTTTTCACCATTGGATGAATTTATTTTTATTTACTATATTTTTTCTTTAATTCTCTTATTTTATTTTATTTTATTTTATTTTTGAAATTTTAGATTTTAGGTATCATGTTCATGGATAGTTGATGCATTTGATCTAGATGCTTCAGTCTTGACATGCCAATAGTATCTTTCCTTACACAGTTTATTTTCTAGTATCGTTGCAGTAGTATATAATGGACAATTATAACGATGCTCTTTGATAGTTAGGTTGACCTTGTCCAAATAAAAACATCTCAATAGAGCACCATCATAACTCTTGCATAAAGTGTGACTGTAAGGATGTGGTGGATTCTAGGTTTTGGTTTAGATTTAGGGTGGAGTGGGATGAAATTAGATGGTGGAGGCGAGGATTTGGATTTGGATCATGGATGTGATCATTGGTGCATTGGAGGTGGATGTGATGATTGATGGATTTTAGATGTAGGGTTTTGATATTTAGATTGTTGGGAGTGGTTGGTAAAATTGGATTTGGATTTGGGATTAGTCTTAGGATGAGGACCAAAATTCTTTTTGGATAGTGAATTTTTACATGATAATTGTGAAGGTGGTGCATACCTATTGTATGTAATATGTGACTTTTGATTTATGGATTACTTTTGAAGACCTACTATGATTGGACTCATAAATTTAGTTTTCTTTGGGATCCATATTGCTTTTTTGTTTTATTTTTTTATTATGGATGCATATTGCTTTTTAAATTTATTTTAATTGATATGGAGTCTATATTTGCTTTTTATTTGGTAGTGAATAGCAATATTTTACTTCATGGGAATGCTTCACTTTATATGATGGATGTGGTTGTTAGTCCTAATCAAGGGGTTTAGGATGTCATGGATGTGGGATGTGAGTATGGATGGAGGAAGTAAGGAAATGATGGGTGGAAGGAGGATGCTTTGAAGAGCTATGGATGGATTTTATTTTTATGTTTTCATTGGATGAGGTTTCCCCAACTATCATTGAGTTCTCACCATCAAACTGCTTGCTTGGAGATGTGTAGCCAAGACCTTAATATCCATAATTTTCATATACTGATATGGGTTCTAGAATGCCTTGTTCATGAAGCCCTAACCCTTTTCCATTATAGCCCATGCTTTGACAAATTTTGTTTTCAATAGGATATTTTTCACTTTTGAAATCTAGGATGCACATCCATCATTAGGAAATCATGACTTATTAGACAGATCTATGTTTTGTTGTATAAGAAGGACAAACCATATGAAACTGGACGAACCCAGCTTGTAAGATGATTGTAATCTCTCCTTATTTAAAATTATGATATATTGATCAATGATATGCTCAACATGATCACTCGTGTATTTTGAATCCTTATGCATGTTGAGATTCATGTCATTTTTTTTATTACCTATGTGTCCAAGGAGGCAAGTGTCTAATCTTGGGAAATGGGAGTATGAATGTGTTCATCTTTGATTTCATGGTCATGGGTGGGATAAAGGTGGAGTAAAGGATCATATTGGATTTTGGGATCAATAGTAGCATCATGATCAAAGATTAGATTTTGTGTGTCATGATCATAGATTGCATTATCATGGGTTTCATAGTCATCTAGAGGATCTTGGTCAAATATTAGATTAACATGAATATCATGATCATCACTAGGGATTTTCTCAGTAACTTGATCTTGATTTAGTTAAGAGAAAGTTGTGACATTCTTTAGAGCGAGCTCTTGACATAGCCCTAGTTCCTTCTTAGACAAGATGGATAGGCTTTGTGTTGCTTTGATATTCTCTATATCGAATAGGCCTTTGATATGTGTTACGAGGGTCACATTTAATAGTATGCTTAGACTAGTGGGATATTTTTGGACCTTATGACATTTATGGATTTTAGACCTTTTGGCTTTTATGTATTTCATGAAATGGTTATTTTTATCTTCCTATATGGATTACCTCACAAAGATGGTAGTGTTTTATGGTATTTGATCTAGGATATGCATAATGGTAGGAGGCTCATGGATAGGTGGTGTGGACATGGGTTTATTGGATTTATTGTTTTGTTGTTTATAACGTATGATTATTACTTGGACAACATCTTTAGGAGACTGGGATGAATGAAAGTACTTGGGTGATAATGACTGGAAAGATATAGATGATTTAGTAGATTCAAAAGAGTTAGGTGAAGAGGACTCAAATGATATGGATTAGGAAGATGGGGGATATTGTTCTAGGATGGTATTTTCCTTGCCAAATGTGGGATAAGGATGAATCGTGGAGGTTTTATGTTGGTTTATGAGGCAGCTAGTGCTTGGGAAGTCTTGGTTTTGGGGGATATGGGAGTTGATGGTGGGTTGTATGGAATCTATGACAAGATGATCCATAAGGATCTCATCAATGGTGTCTTGGTCAATGTCATCATCATCATAAGGTTCATAATCGAATTGATAGATAAGATCATCCTCATCATCCAATCATAAGGATCATATTCATGTGGATGGAAAATTCTATTATAGTCATTATACTTGGCTTGATTAGGGAAAAAGGATTTTATATAGAGGGTTAATGGTGTTGAATTTTCCCTTGATTATGATCTTTTGGCTTATTTTGATTGAGTTGGATTATGGATTGCTTTGACTTATGGTAACTATATCACAAGGATAACCCTAAGTGGACTTGATAGATGACTTGGATAGCATACATGGATGGATAACTTCGATGATTAGGATGACCTGAGGGATGGGAATATATGATTAGGTGGACTATTTGGATTTGAGTTACTAAACTTGGATTATAGTTTAAGTCAACACACTTGGATCTTAGGATGATTTGATTATGGCTTGATTTTGGAATTATATGGATTGTTATAAACTTTGTAAGGATTAAATAATGGGAATTAGGATAATTAAAGGTCCCAAAGATTGTGCTAACGTGATGATTTTGATTAATATATCCAAAAGTGATGCTTTCAACTATAACCAAGGATTATTTTGGATTGATGATGGGTGTGGACTATAAGGATTGTGTGGATAAAAGATGATGATGGTATGATGATCAAGGGCATCCTAATGTTATCTTGGATGTAACTCAAAAGGTGACTATGGTTATGACCAAGGAGATAATGAGTGACAAAAGGATGTGTAATTTGCACTCAAGGTGTATGTTGTGAAAGGTTGGACAATGGGATAAGCCAAAGTGTGGACAATTGATTGAGGACTAGGGATGTGGTTAAGTTTGACCAATGTGAAATGGAAAAGGTATGTGGTTGATGTGAGAGATGTTGGGCAATGATTTTGGTGATAACCAAGGATAAATAAGGTTTTACTAAATTTTGGTTATCCTAGGTTTGGCTTCAACATTTATGTTTCAAGAATATCAATGGGCAATGTGTTTTCAAACAAGCAAAAAGACTTCAAACCGGACTTGACTTAAACTTGGTAGTGAAGTTCTGTAAAAAAGCACTTTGGTATATACAAAATTCAAACAAAAAGACATAATAACAAGCCCAAATTTATTCAATAAAAGGAGTGTTAACTTAGTGTGTTCCCACCATAGAATTTAATCTATTAATACATTAATATCGGTGTGAAACATTTTTTTCAAGATTCCTAGTGGCACAAGTGCTCACCTTTCCCCTTAAGCTTGATTAGTGTGAAAGAGCTAAGAGAATGTTGAGTGGTGTTAAGTTTGATAGATGCTTTTGGGCAGAAGCAGTTTGTACTACTTGTTATTTGATTAATAGATCTCTGTGTTCAACTCTTGTTGATAAAACACCTTATGAAGTGTGGATAGGTAGAAATCCTTTTAATTCACACTTAAGGGTCTTTGGTTGTGAGGATTTTTCTCATGTGCCTCAAGAGAAGTGATCTAAACTAGATCCAAAAGCTCAGAAATGCATCTTCGTTGGTTACGGTGAGAATGTAAAAGGTTATAAGCTTTGGAATCCTCTAACCCGTAAAATGATCATTTCTAGAGATGTGATTTTTAGGGGGTTTAGAGCTCACTAAAGATAAGAACAACCAAGGGAGAAAGATAGAAAAAAAGGGTAAACACACAAACTTGTGTCACACTTTATAAAGGAATCGACCAACAAAAAAAAGAAATTGAACTTCGACCACATAAAAGTGGTCTTTATGTTTTGAATTTTAAAATGATGTAAACTAATGAAATGTAGAACTTTTGATGAAGTTTATTCCTGTAATTTTTCATATTTTTTAAAATTGTTTTTATTATTATTTTTTTTATCAATTTAAGAACAGATTTTGGAATGCTAAAAATTTCAGAAAAAAGTGACTTCACAAGCCTTCAAGAAACAAATTGAAAAAAACTTCATTTCTCCCTAATTTTTTTCTCCAAATAGGTAACTTCAATATCTAGTGCATGGAAAAATAAACAAATTTTGATGTATATCTTTCTCATAATAACATTTTAAAGCAAACTTGTCAGAATTCAACAATTTTCATGGGACGTCAACTATTGTCTACTTTTTGGGCTTCGGTCCAATGGAGTAAACTTGAAATGGGTTGGATAAAAATTAATTTTGATGGGGCATCGAAGGGAAACCCGAGGCCCTTGGGTGCTGGGTGTATCGCACGAGACACTACTGGTAATATTTTAGCAATTAAGACTAAGAAATTGGTAGAAGGTACAAATAATGAAGTGGAGGTGCAAGCTACACTCCTAGCAGTGGATTTGGCAAACATGCTACATGTAGAAAGATTGCATCTGGAAGGGGACTCACAGGTGATTGTCAATGCAATTTCCAATGGCAGGGCACAAGTCTAGAAACTTGATAAAATAGAAATATAATCTAAACTAAGCTCAACAACTTCCAAAACTTTAAAATTTCTCATATCTTTCACGAAGGCAATGCATTAGCAGGTCAACTATAGAAAATGGCAGTGAAATTTATTGAGCAATTTGGATCAAATGTAGCAGAGGTTTGGTAGAAGGGATAAAAGGTGGCAACTGATATTAGCTTCATTCGTGAAGGGGTAGATTGGTGTAGGGTGGCATTATTACACTCACTTTGGTACAAGGGCATTAAATGCAGGATGAGCTCTTTGAGACAAATTCACCCTCATCCTCACTTTCAAAGTGCACATTCTTTCTGTCTCCATCGACTTTGCATTGGTGTATGCCAAAGGGTTGTGTTTGTAGGGGAAATGGAAGCAAACTTCTCCTTCAAGGCTTTGAAACAACAAATGGCGTTTTGGGGGCATGTTTCAAAAGAAAGGCTAAAGAATGTTTTCACCACGAGAGACCCTTTTCTTTCTCAATCTAGTCTGGGCTCTCCTGAGGAATTGAGTTTCTAGTTTCAAAGTTTTGTTTCCGC
>VDFB02067443.1:0-19768 GCA_007258455.2 Sequoia sempervirens
GAAGTTTCTTGGTGGAAGAAGGTTTGGAATAAGTTTTCTTGGCCAAAGTGTAACTGTTTTGCTTGGATCTTGGCTTGGAACAAATGTCTGACTTGGGACAAGATTCAGTTGAACGGATTTCAGGGCCCGTCTATGTGTGTGATGTGTGGGAAATGGGAGGAGGACTCTTCGCACCTTTTCTTCCGGTGTCCTTTCTCCTTGTAGATCTGGCATTTTTGGTGGAGTGTTTGGGGCAGTCCTTGTGTTCATGCTTCCTCCTTAGTTGAGTTTTGGTCTAGCTTGGGCAGGCCTCCCTCGAGGGCATCTTTTTTGTAGGATGTGTGGCTAGTAGGCCCAATTTTTTTGTTATGGCAGATTTGGCTTGAAAGGAATAGGAGGATTTTTCGTGGAGAATTGTTGCAGGTTCAGCAGGTGTGGTTCAGAATTCTTGGGATGATTCATGAGACTATCTAGGCCAAAGGGGATGTGGAGCTGTCATTGGAGAAGAATGATGCTGAGGTGGTGGTCTAACTGGGTATCCAGGGGTTTTCCCCTTCGGCGGCCCAAGGTCAGAAAGGTGGTCGAGTGAGGCAGCAGGTCCAGCGACAGGGGTCCTGGTTGCCTCCCCCTATGGGAACCTTGAAGGTTAATATTGATGGTTCCTCTAGGGGCAATCCTGGCCTAGCTGGAGTTGGAGGGGTTGGTAGGGATTCTTTTGGTTCGGTGGTGTTCCTATTTTCCATGCATATGGGGACACAAACTATCAATTTTATGGAAGGTTGGGCGATTCTTTATGCCTTGAGGAAGGCCTATGAGCTAGGGTGGCGTAGGGTTATTTGTGAATCTGATTCTCAGGTCCTGATTAACTTACTCAATCAGGGGAGGAGGTTGAATGTGAATTGGCAGCTGGATGTTCTGGTTCAGTAGATCTTGCAGGTTGATATTCTCATGGAGAGGGTGTCTTTTGTCCATATTCCACACGAATGGAATAGGATGATTGATTGTTTAGCTAAGTGGGCTTCAGAGAGGCTTGTGGACTGGAAGATTGATGATTGGGCTTAGATTCCTTTGGAGCTTAGCTCAGACTTGGAGAGGATTCTAGCTGAGGATACTAGGGGTGCTGAATGATTTTGCTCTTGATTTTGTTGGTGCTTTTTGTTCTTTCTAGGCTTTTTCCCTTGGCTTGATTGTATTTCTGGTTCTTATTTTTCAATAAAAATTTTACCCTTTTTTTTTTTAAAAAAAATTCTATTATGTTTTCACTTGTTTTTCATACTTGAATGTATTGGTTTGTATATTTATAATATTATTATTATAAATGTAATTAAATTAAAGTTAGCTTCAAAAGTATATTATATTATAGTTATATAATAGTATAGTGTATATTATAATGTATAATTTTAAGATTATATCTAATTATTAATTTATTACTAATAATAACTATATAGATTTAGTATTGTTTTATATTATTTTATTATTAATATATTTAATCTATGTATAATCTTATAGTTGTATAATATTATTGTGTATATATAATATGTTTGTAAATTTTATGATTATGTTTCATTATAATATCAAATTTAAAAATAGCTTCAAAAGAATGATCTATTATTGCATGTGGAGAAGGAAAAAGGCAATGGTCAAATCCAATGGTGTACAAGGTTTTGATCGTCTTGCATATGCCTCTGAGCCACTATAAACCTTTGTTCCTAAAAACAACCGGATGTTATTCAAAGAGTCTTACATGTTTAAAGAAGATTTTGAATCATTGATTCGAAAAAATAGATCATTAAAATAAATATAATATAAATAAATTAATATAATATACATAAATAATAATAATAAATATAATTATATTATATACAATTTAATGTGTACCCATAAATAATAATTAATGGACATTATACGATGATTATTTTTAACACCAGAGAAAATAGAATATGTACATTGTCAATACAGAAGATTTGAAAACTATAAAAAAAATCATTCATAATTTCGGCAAAAAAATTACCACTCGTACGCACTGTAAAAAAGAATGTCAGCTCGAAGAAAAAATTAACTTTTCATCTGTATTTATTTTGTTTTCTCAGTTTTTGCTTTACCATTTGCCGTTTGCGGTATTGTGTGAAAGTAAGTTTTGATAGAGTTATTGATGACAAATGATGTCACCGTTGGGCCCTGTGCCCTATGTGGCTCATTGTTGGGAATGACACCACCTCCCAATACTAATGTTAAAATGAATTACTTTCACTTATGTATTTAAAACCAGTAAAGTGGGTCCCACTCCTACTGAGAAAAGTTGGCCCTCACTCATGCATTTAAAGGATAAATGGAAGGAGGGAATCAAATGGAAGGAGTCTTTTATTCTTTTTTTCACTGTAGAAGTTGATCGACGGCTATGGACGGTTCAACCGTATAGCATCCCTTCTCAAGCAGCGTCCAGTTGATGGACAAAGTCATTGCTATTGTCAAATGGGGAGACACCTTGAGTGTAATTATTATATTATATATTTACTATTATATTTTAAAATTTATTATATATGTTTTATAATGGAATTAAATTACAAAATGATATATTAGTTTTAGAATATTATAATTATTAAATTTTTAATAAAATATAATGTTTTATTATTATATTATATTATTATATAATTAGTATATTATTATATAATTATATTATATAATTATTTTATATTATTGTATAAATATTTAAATTATTATATTAAAATCATATAAGTATAATTATATTTTATTATTTATAGATTAGTTGTTTTGCTACAATTTTTCTATATTGAATGGATTAAAAATAATATGAAAATATAATGAATACATTATATTATTTATATAAATGGTATTTACATGAAAAATTTTACAATAATGTTAAATTAAGTGATTTGTAAGGTTTTCAACCTATTTTCTTATGCCCTTCTTCTTGCAATTTGTTTCCTTTTTCATTTTTAATATCTATCATAAGTAATTTTTCTTTTTATTTAAATTTCATATCTATCATATGTGAATGGTGGCATAATTTTTAGTCTTTTCAAAGATTTTATATGAGAAATTGTCATAAATGTCAATTCAATTCTTTTAGATGGTCCTATATGAATAGTGGCTTTGTGAAGAGTCAATCCTTGTGAATTGTGTATTGTTAAACCACAAGCTTTAATCATAATGGATTTTTTTTGAGCTACTCATTTGAATTGTTGTAATTGGAACTATATGTGGATGGTGATCTTGAAATGATATTTCAAAGTAACTATGACATTATACAAACTTACATATGTTGGTTGTTGTGGAGGTCTATTCTAGCTCTGTATACAATATTTTGAATATATCTAAGAGCTCAATTTACAAGTCCTTATTCTATGAATAATTTTGATGTTAACATTACTCTCGTATTTATTACCGAGTAATAAATCCATATTGAATTCGTCATTTCCACTTCCTTATGTGGCACTTATACTTCCAAATTTTATTCCAATGCTTTGTGCAACTAGATTTGATAATAAATATAAAAAATCTGTGTTATGGTTGTGAAAATTATCACTTGTTGAAAACAAATTAACATTATTTTCAAATTCTTCATTCTCTATTGCATCAAGTTTTGCATTTAATTTTTTCATAAGTAACTATCAATCATTAATTATATGGTTTTGCATCCCTTATATTTTTTAGGCTTTGAAACAACCTTGGCTATTCATTTTTTGTCCATCTCGTCTAAAAATATTATCTGAATTAACCACTATTTTGAACTCCTCCTAGAGTAGAATTTTTTAACTTTTTCTTGTGTATGGTGCTTTTTCATTGAATAGAGTTAACCATGCCGAATCTCCAACTAAAATTATGTATACTTCTCGGTAAAAAAAAATATAAATATATCAAAAATTATGTAATCTATAAATAGAATTGTAATAAAATAAATAAAATATATTATAATATACAATACATAATGTGAATAATTTTAAATAAAAAAATGTATACACCTAAAATGGTCTGGATAATCTAATTGATTAAATACATTTTATTTGATTAATTAACCCTTCTATTTTCATCTACTTATAAATAAATAAAAATATTTATTTATATAGTTCACTTCTACTTCTTATATCTTTATCATATTATTTCATTGTAACTAAATAAACATATTTAATACTTTTTTTTATTTAATTATTGAATTCTTCTATAATAATCTATTTATTCTATCTTAATCACATCATTCTATTTTAATTAAATAAACAAGTTTTATACTTTGTTTTATTTAATTACCACACTTCTTCCATGTTTATTTAACAAATAGATTTCGATAGTTTGTTTTATTAAATTAAATAAATCCAAATATTCAAATAAAAGCATACTTTCTACAACTATTTCCTCTTTTCACTCATCATATCCACCTACCAAATTAGATATTTCATATCTAATTAATTCAATTCAACCTTCACAGACAAATTTGGAGACAAATTACAGGAAAACTTCTTCATCTTCTTCCATTGATTCTTCCTATCCTCTAGCTGAATGTTTTTGTGCGGAGGAACAAAATCCATAATCTTCTTAGGCTTCTTTGTCTTTCATCATTTAATCTTTCAAATCAAATCTAGACCCTTGCTTGCTGCTCATCACAAATATGTTGTCGAGAATCTATAAATACAACTTCTTTCTACAGAAAATAGATTCCAACTTTGTGCAATCTTACTCTGTAGAAATAGCATTAGAGAAATTAAGCAAATAAAAAATAGTAATTAGAAATCATATAGCAATAGTAATCATGACTTTTGATTTAGCTACATCTTAGTTTATTGTAGTTTGTTTTATTATTTTCATGTCAATTTCATCTACAGTATCATCACTATATCATTTAGCAATCATTATATAGGATTATATTCCTGCATTTAACAATGTCTCATTCTCTAGATTATCATTTTAATAGTCACAGTGCTTACACAATTTGAGAGCCATAGTGATTTAATAAATCTTTGGGGATAGAGAGCAATAGGACATTTTAAGAGATTTACTGCTTTACTAGATTAATTCTTTTTTTTAAATATCTTGATATAATGTCTTATTAGGTGTGTTTGTTATTCATTTACACATATTTTACTCACACATAAATTGGCGCCCACCATGGGGCCCAAAAACCCCATTTTTAACATCTTTTTTCTAAAAAGTGTGCTCCCAGGTTTCTGACATGTTTTGTTTTAGCGTGATTGAGAGTTTTACGACTCATATGATAGATATTTTAGTGCATCCAAGTACTATTATAGCACATCTGATAGATATTTAGCGCATATGACCACTATTATGACACATCCAGTATTTTATTTTACCACAGTTAGGGGGTTTTCTTTCAGCACATTGACCCTTTCTTTTAACACATTTATCAATTTTTCTAGCGCATAAAACTATTATTTTAGTGCATTCAAATATTGTTTTAGCATATATAAGAATTGTTTTGGTGCATCTGATTGTTGTTGCAAAATTTCAATTTTTTTTCAAAATTAATCCCTGTTTTCTTTGTTACAAGTACAAAATACGCTTGTCAAAGACAATTGTTGGAAACACTTACGCCGGTCAAAGACAAAATTTACAAATTACTAATGGTGTTTGCAAGGATTTAATTTTATTATTGATTTTCCTTTGGTTAAGATAGTGCATCTAGCTTAGTTAAAGAAATAGTTTGAACCCTATGTCCATTGTATTTTGAAAGCAATAGGCTTATGCTCTCCCCTTAACTGGGTGATCAGAATGCTAGACTTGCTATCTTGCTTTATTAACACCTTTAGAAGGCCTTCCATAGTGGGAAAAAGTACTCACCCTACGGGAACAACCAAAGCTAGGTTTTCCAACCCACTCTAATCAAAAGTGAATTTGAGGAAACCCATAATTCAATGGTAGTGTGTGAGATAACCATCCCCAAAAACTTTGTTTTAAAGGTTGGGAGGTCTCCTGAGGGAGTTTATCTGTGCCGCGCTGAACAGAAACCCTTTCTACGAACTTTATTATAGAATCCATTTATGTCAGTTTCTTAACACTTTTTATATCATAGTGCAAGGGGAGGGAAGAATCTGCCCCCAAGACACTCACCATGTAACTATCAGAGACCCTAGCCAAAAGTGGAGGATTTGAATTTGGTTAAGACTTGGGAAAGGAAAAAACATGGGTGCCCTCTAGGGGTGACAAGGTTGTTTGAGTTGACATAGTTGCAAGCTGTGGGCTGTGATATTCTTAGTGACCCTTGAGATTAGAAGAGCGTTTGAACTGTATTTTCTTGTGTTAAACTTGTGGAAATTGAAAGTATCAAACTTGATTCTAGAATACACACTCTTTGTTTAATGCATAGTGTTGAAAACAATGTTTACAAACTTGTTGTTGTGAGTGTAAAGTCATTTTCAAAGGTATCATCTCATTAGATCATCAAATTCCAAGATTTACAAGAAAAATACCCCTCCAAAATCTTCATTGGTTAGAAAATTAGACCCTAGAATCAATCCTTTTATTAAGAAAAAGTAGAAAAAGTGGACAGAATTGTGACCACTTCTAGATTAGCGCAACCAACCTCTTTTTTAGCACATCTATCTAGTCTATTAGTGCATCGACCTTATTTAAACAACACATTAAAGCTTTGTTTTAGTGCATTTGTCCTGTTTTGCAACACATCTATATAGTCTGTCAATGCATTTACCTAGTATTTTAGTGCATACACCCTATTTGTCAGCGCATCTACCTAGTTTATCAGTGCATACACCCTATTTTATAGTGCATATACCCAGTTTGTTAGCACATTCAATCAGTTTACCAATGCATTCACATTCTATTTTATTGCATATGAGATTTGTTATAGTGCATCCAAAAAATAAAAAACCAGAGAGCTATTTTTACATCCTATCAAATAGTTGACATCAAAATTCAGATACTTATTGGAACAAAAAAAATTTCTCAGTCAAACCAATGTCTTAAACTTGGGAAAATAGAACCTTACAAGCCAAACTCTTCCAAATTAAACCAAGATCTTACACTTTTAAAGTGCCTTATCATCAAACACAATTCTTGATTATTAAGTTAAGTTTCATTATTAGGATCAGTCATCCTACAATCACTAAATTAAATAATATAAAAAAAGAGAAAAATATAACTTAGTCACATCAATAGAATTTATCATTCTATTTGACTTAGCTATTATCTTTGGCACTAGTTCACACAAAGATCAAAGTTTAGTAAAAACCCTAACAATTGTATGCCCATTTTAACAAGGTTACAAAGACAGAAACTCATAGTTCAAAAGAGATTGAATCTCTAAATATCATGGTTGAAGAAAATCCATTTCATAGATTCCATCGATTCAAACATAAGGAAATAACTAAAGAGGACATTCAAACTGCACAACAAGATCCTAACTTCCACCAATTCATGGAATTTTTTTTGGGAAAGGATGGAGAAAAATATCTTTTAATGCTAGCTGAACTAGGTGCAAAACTTCCAAAGGAATTTGACGTTAATCGACTAAAAGAAACACCTATAGGAGCTGAAATTGAACCACAAAACACAGATCAAGTGATTTCCCTAACACATCAAATGAAAAACTTGCAACAACAACTTCAAGATATACAAAAACGGACCACAAAAAGGTACTCATTATAGAACATTTGTCCCTATCATTTTGATCCAAGTGTAGACATGACACCATTTCCTAGACATTGCGAATTCCCAAAATACGACAAATACAATAGTAAAATTGATTCAATAGATCATGTGAGGGAATTTAGAACTAGGAGTTTAGAATTTGTACAAGAGGAAACTTATCTAATGAGGTTGTTTCCAAAAAGCTTAGGAGGTCAATGTATGGAATGGTTCTGTAAGGTCCTACCATTAGTGCAATAGTTACATCTTTTGTGTTTCTTTTAGTAGGTGTCATTATTGTTTAATAGTTGAGTTAGATTGATGAAATATGTGAACTTGATCTAATACAAGTATGATCAATAATTTAATTTGGAAAAATGATACTCATAATATTAATAATAATAGGACCATCGTTATCAATATTAATTTTATCATCAAAACTATTATTAATTTTAATATCATTAAAATATAAATTAATACTGGATTATTAATTTTATTATTATTAGTAATACTAAGATTTAACCTAATATTAGTACTCACATTGTATTACATTTATTATGGATTTCATCATGTATAATACTAGTTCACACTCATATATTAATATTATTATTAGCAAGTGGTATTAACATGAGTGATAGATTAATACTAAAGTGGCTAATGATTGAGATTGTGATAATGTTATTATCAAATACAAAGTTCAATATTTAATATTTGTTGCGACTGCAACAATACTTGAGAAGATGAATTTTGAAAATCATTTCTACTCAGCATAAATACAAAATACCCAAGGAAGTGTAATGATGCAGTGGGTGGATATAAGTTTAAATAAAACCTATTATCCTTCCATTGATTTTTTTTCAATCCTACGTAGCTTGCCAATGCTAGGAAGGGCTATTTAAGTCAAAATTCTGCCTAAACTCAATGACCATCTAAACTTCTAATGTTTCATGTGTGGGGAATCTTATGTATTTATTATCTTTATTTTCTTTGCACCCTCGCTGCCTGTGAATGTCTTCAGATCTTGATTTCATGATTGACTTTTCTGCTTTAATCTATTCTCATCTTGCAGCTTTGGCCGGTGGTGTGTTGGCCACACATACTATGTAATAATCACTAACACATTTATTGTACTTTGGTCATGGTTTGTTGAATTGGGTTGGGTTGTATGGTTGACCCATTTATTTTTGCTTGTTTTGGTTGTAATGGAGTTTTATTTTTAGTACACTGGTCATAATGAGGGAGACGAGATCTTTTATTGCATTACCTACTCTAGCTCTTGGAGGGGTAATGGTGTAAAGAAATTGAATTCTAGTAATGAGGCAGAGGGACACAAGTAATGATCTAGTACAAAGTCTGTGGGAGGCTGCAAATTAAAAAAAATAAAAAAGATGATCTATTGAGAAGAAGAGGGGTAGGATCTAGAAGATCCCAGGTTCTGGAAGGATTGGCTTGGCGTGATAAGAATTCTTCCAGTCGATAAGAAATCCTGAGACATCTGTCATAAAGCATATGCCTAAGAAGAACTCAAAAATGCAAACCTAAATGCAAAGGCAGATGCACTGAGTTTCAACAACTCCCGGTTTTTGAAGGGCACTACTCTCAAGATGGAAAGCTACTCTCCTCTCACCACTAACAAGCTGGTGTGAAAATCAGCCTTTGTCATTCAACCTGTTGCAAGGGAATGCGTCACTAAACCCATTATCCATGTTTATCATTTTCTTCTTTGGTTCTGTTGAATTTTAACTCAAAAATTTGACAAGTGGATATAGTTTCCAGAATGATGTTAAAGACGACCTTGTGAACTTAGGCACTGGGTTCAGCTTTTATGGTTTTATAAAAGCTTGTTCATTGGATTTGTTAAGTGTGAGTACTTTCACTTAGGAAAATAGAGATGGGTTTATTGATTTAAGCATTGGATTCCTAATTTGTAATTAGCACATCAATCCTTGTTTCCCTTCTAGTCAAACCATATCAGATGTGACTGAGATTTATTCAACATAAAGTCCATAGGTATAGGATTTGGCCATGTGCATTATATATAGCTTTGATCAATCAGATTCAAAGTTCAATAATTCTATAGTTTACTTGTTTTGTATATAGCCTTTTGATTTCAAATTCAGCTTGTAGGCAAAATCTCAATCAATGGAAAATTACCTCAAATCATCACCATAGTTGAAAAGCCGATTCATTCTATGTATGTCCAAATTGTTACAGGTTTAGGATTGGGTTCAATTTCAACATTGTCATTTGCTTGCATTAAATTTCTGTTAAAAATCTAGTTAGTTCTCGAAATCTCTACTTAGACTATAGAATCGATATATGACTTCTCTTTTCCTTTATTTTATTCTGATAGCACCAAAATAAATAAGTAATAATGTTAAGTGAAATTTAAATGAGGAACCATAGTGAAGTAACTATAAAAATGATAATTTTAAATAGATATCTTATATGTGGGAAAGAATTAAGGATGTTGTACATAGCATTACTAAACCGGAAATTTTAATGTTGTCAATAATAGATGTAATAATATTGGCAGTGACCTTGTTTTAGCAATGGTAATGAGGTTTCCTTTGGCTATAGAATATTTCATTGTTCATTTAATATAGAATAGATTAATAACATTCATATGTTTGTACCATTAAAAAAAGGGATCCTCACATCTCACATGTGAGTGGTGTTCTTTTAATAGGTTTTTCAAATTCTAATGATTGTATTTTTTCATATTTTAATGATTGCATTTTTTTAGATTTTAATGGTTGTATGTTTTAGATTTCAATGACTGCATTTTATAGATTTTAATGACTATATTTCCAGATTTTGATATGATATTATGTTTCAGATTTTAATGACTATATTTTTCAGATTTTAGTGACTGTATTTTTCATATTTTAATAACTGTATCTTCATATTTTAATGACTATATTTTTAAGACTTTAATAATTGCACTTTCATATTTTAACATTAATTTGTGAGGGGAGTTTGTTGCCTTATTTTTTTTATATTAATGAATAATGAGAGTACAAATTTAAAATGGAAGAGTTAGAACCTTGTGTACAAAAAGCATAGTAGCCATTCCAATGTAAGGTAGTCTTAAAGTTGTAATTTATAATCAGTGTTAAAATTATATTTATTTCTAAACTTACAAGTTGTAGGTTCATAAAGTGATCATTGTAAATGATCTTGTTTATAATTAATACATTTTGGGTATATGAAAAATTTAAATACTATCTATTTAAGAAAATGTATTTGGTTCATAGTTTTATCTCCTCTTTGTTGGACTGTCAACATAATAACTATCCTCACAAACTTATGTATTTCTAAAACTTGTATTCAACAAACAACTAATTTAAGTTGTAAGGCATCAGAAAATGCATATTGACTTCACCGGTAATTCATTGGAACATGAAGAGAATACAGTTTCCAATAGAAATAACATAGAATACTAGAACTTTTATTTTTCCTTCATTGGCCTCATGGCTGATACAAAACCGCCAAACTAGACCATGTGATGATTTCAACTTCTGTCAAATGTTATACTTTTAAGTCAGATAGACTTACCAAGTCATTGTTGGTTTCCAAACCTTTTTTTTTATTCAAGAGGCTGATCATAAGTAATTTGTATTTTCTATATGTTAGCAATAATTGCATTATCATGGTATTGGAAACTTCTTTAGTGATATCCACCAGTTTCAATGATTATATTATGTCTTTCTAGAATCTTTGAAAGAAATGAGAAGCCCTAGTTAGACAACTCCATGGATTGCCTAAGGTTTTAATAATATATATATATAAGTTGGGTGATTAAGAGTTCCCTTGCCTATATTCAAATTCTACTTTTATAATTTTTAATATCTTTTATATTTGAAATGTTTTTAATATCTTTTATATTTGAAAAAAAGTGTTGTTGGACAATTTAAATCACTATTAATCAAATATTTTAACTTTTCCCTTAATCAAACAAGATTTTTTTTTTGTATTCCGCTTCATCATAAGGGAAATCATTTTGGGTTTTAACAGATCAATAATTATAGTTTCTCTTTCTTTGTTAGGAGTTTAATGTAGACTATTAAGGAAACTTAGTAGCTTATCTTGATTTTCTTACTTGGTGGTTAGTGGATAGAACTACCCATATTAAATATTGATTGAAATTGTGATATTTTGATTTACACTATGTTATCCTTAGAATTTTGTCAACATTGTCATGAGGACATGCTTACATATTTTAATTAGTAACCATTGGAAATTACCCATCCAGTGGAGTTGGGTTGAAGGTCGAGTTTGGTTATGCATGTGGATTGTGTGTGTTGCTTGGTTATTTTACCAGGATTCTTGGGAGATCCTATCCTTGTGCCTAGTCATGATCCTTGACCTTGAGCTATTTTTACCTATTATTTCAGTGTGGAGAGGTGTTAGTGAGTTTTGATTGAAGTTGTGGTTAAGCCATCTTTGTAACCTAGTAATTATACCCCTTGTTATCCAACCATTTGGGAGATGGTTGAAGTCCAGTTGTCGAACTACGGTTCCTTTGTGAATTATATACGTAGGCAAGGCTGTTAGAGATGAGCCCTCGAGGAATTAGACCTAGCCCCTAGGGTGTGTGCTCTTTTCATTACTTTGAGTTATATCGATTTAATGTATTTGCTTAGCTTATGACTTGATTTTTCCTTCAGTTTATGAATGTGTTGGTTGAATTATTTAAGTCCATCTTGATGATTTAATTTCCATGTCCCCATTTGAAAACCCTCCAAGGATTGCATAAGAAATTTAGTTATCCAACTAAATATATTAGTCTTTAACTGGTCAAATGTTGTATGCTTCCTTGTAGTGCCTTCTTGGGTAGCATCCTTTTGTAATTTTTTCAAGCTTTCTTGAGCGAAATTTGATAGTTGTGTTTTTTCCTTAACTATATTTTTGAGTGTTAAATTTAAGGCATTTCAGGTTCTCTAAACTACAACCAAGAATTTAGTCTTTTGAGGAACTAGTCAACAAGTTTATCTCACAATACTCATATAATATCCAACATGAGATAACAATAAAGGATCTTTATAGTAAAAAACAAAAGAAAGGTGAAACATTCCTCTCATTTCTACAATGATGGAAAAGGTTGTTTTCTAGGTATCCTCGTTCCATACCTGAAAAGGAAAAGATGGAACTATTCATTGACAACTTAACTAATGAGATGAGCTACAGGCTTGAACTACAATGCCCACCTACATTTGAGAAGGTGATTGAAAATGGGCTCAATATTGAAGAATCCTTGGTCAAGAGAGGGGTAATAAAAATATACAATGAAGGATCAAATAATACAAACTCCTTGAATCACTATAATAACAATGATAAACCAAAGTTTTGGCAAAAGAATAGAAATACTAGTAACAATGATGTTGCAAATGAAACGCAAAATGTGAAACTGATATTTAATTTGACAGTGACTACTGCAAAGACCAATCAAAAAAATGACCAAAACATCAATCAAAGTGTCAATCAAAACAACAATTTGAACAATGGTGAATCTAAACCACAATCATATCAAAAACCATCAAATCAAAGAAGATTCACACCATTGGGACATACACTAGAATCAACAATGAGAGAACTTCTTACACATGGACTTATCAGATTACTTGAAGCAAGAAATTGGGAACCAAGAACTTACAGCCATCTTGGTGGAATGGCACAAACTATTGTGACTTTCATAAAAACAAAGGACACAAAACAAATGATTGTATGCAGTTGAAACATCTAGTACAAGATTTGATTGATAACAAGAAAGTATTCATAGAAGAACATCAAATGAACAATGATCATAGTGCATTTAAAAATCCTTTACCAAATTATGAAAAGGGAGAATCTTCTTTTGTAAACAGTAAAGGTAAAAATGTAAACTACATTTATGACAACACTATTCATTGTATTTCTGCAGTTGAGAATAATGATGTTGTTGATAATCAAACTGATAACATTGGAATCAATGACATCATACAATTAAATCTGATCCCAAACATGGTCACATCCAACAATCAGATTAACGTCATAAAAATTAGAGAAAAGCAAGATTACCAACCAGACAATGTGACAACAAGGGGACAATCCAAAGTAATATTGAAAGGAGTTGCATCTAAAACCACTGTTTCCCCATCAAATCAATACAACATGTAGTCGATCAACTCTAAGAAATACCAACCCAAATATCAATATTAGAACTCCTTAAAATCTCAGCAAGGGGTCTGCCCCCAATCCAACAGTCCTCCCAGAATCTAATTGATCTCCCATTTCCAATTTTCCATTTGACCCCTTCCTTCAAAAGGGATCTACACTTAAGAATGTTGTTCCAAATTTTTGAGCCAGAAGGGAGACCAACCAGGTCCAGGGCTCTAAAAAAATGTCCCTGATTAAGATATTTATCCTTCATATTCAGCCTTTTCCTACACCAAATTCCAGCCAATCTTGGCAATAAGAGCTTTATTCAAATTAGTGATCTTCCTAATCCCCAGGCCCCCTTGACACTTGGGATAACAGACAGTGTCCCAATTCACAAGGGCAAGCCTTTTCTTCTCCTCCACACCTATCTAGAGAAAGGATCTTTGAATTCTTTCTAGCTTTTCGGCCATGGAGCCTCAAATCCTAAAGAGAGAGAGGAAGTAGACTGGAATTCCTTGAAGGGAGGCCTTAAGAAGTTGGAGTTTACCAGCATTACTAAGAAGTTGACCCTTACAACCAGAAATTTTCTTTTGCAATCTCTCCAAAATACTATTCCAAAAGTTGTGTGACACCTCCTTAACAGTTAGCGGCAGACCCAGGTAGGTTCCAGGAAGAGAAGCACTAAGACAACCTAGGATGGATAAGATCTTAGCTTGGAGATTAGCCTTAGTGTTGAAGAAATAGACACTACTTTTGTTATAATTTATGCATTGACCAAAGGCACTAGCATAATCTTGAAGGAGGCAATTCCATTCTCTAGCTTCAATCACTGAGGACTTTCCAAAAAGAAATGTATCATCAACAAACTATTGGAGAACAGAGGGGGGGAGGGTGGAGGTAGCTCTAATTCCCCGGATCTTCCCTAAGTTGAGCAAGGATAGAAAGTTCCTACCCAAAACCTCAACCACCATAATGGATAGGTAGGGAGAAAGGGGGTCCCCCCACAAAGTCCTTTTTCTCTCTACTTTTAAAGAACCCTAAGGAATCCCCCCATTGACCAGCACCTCGAAATTGAACAGATTTCTCCCATTGACACTCTCTAATGATTCCAATCACTCTATCATTAAAACCAAACTTAGTGCAAGGCATAAAATGGGTATGTGCAGGATCATCATGGAAAAACAGCCCTTATGGCAAAAATTCAAAAAATCAGAAAGTTACGAACTTGACGAAAAATTTGAATAGGTTATCTATATTATTTCAAAAATATAAGAATAGAATCTTATAGAAAATTGAATGTAGTTTTTAAACTACTAGGTTTTTAAAAACAAAAATCTATATTTGTGAAAATTAAAATTCTTAATGCAAGAGTACTTAAATTCTTCGTGGAAAAATAAGAAGTAGGTGTGTTTTGTCTAACCACCCTAACTACACAATAAAATGATAATATTTTTTTTTATAAGATTTTAGATATAAGTAGATGACTAATTCTCTCATGTGATGCATATTTTTTTTTAAAATTTGTTTCAAGTAAATAATTAATTATGATTTTTGCTGCTAACTTTTAAAATATAAAAAACACTCGTATGTCCGAATTAATCTTTAACTCTTGGTCAAACTTCCTCATGAAATTCATTTTTTTTTTTTTAATCCTATAGTATGTGAAGCATAGAATGTGATGCATATTTTGATTCAAAAAAATGTGATACCATTTGAAAGCTATAGATGTTTTTCAATCAACCTATCAATCGGGGATTCTTTAGTCATAATTTTAAATAGAAAAATGAATAATAATTAGCTATTAAATCTTAAAGTAAAACATATAATTTATATTGTTGGAGTTGAGAATCTCCTTTTAAAAACCCTTTTCGCTTCTATCAATAATTTTGGGTAAAAAAAGTCAGCCAGCCACATACCCATCATATATTGGCTGCCACTTCTTGGCCCATCATCACATCCTCAATATACCCAAATACAAAAACTTCCATCTAACCCTATCATAGGCTTTAGAAATGTCAAGTTTGAAAGCCATACCTTGGTTCTTTCTTTTCTCCATAGAATGAATTATTCCATAGGTCATAATAGAAGCATCCAAGATTTGTCTTCCTGGCACAAAACCATTCTAACATCTACTGATGATTTTTTCTAATAAAGGCTTCAATCGGTTGACAAGGACTTTGGAAAAAATATTGTACACAGAGTTGCATAGACTTATAGGTCTGAAGTTAATCATGTGCTTTGGATCTTGCACTTTAGCGACTAGTACAATAAAAGTATTGTTCAATTTCTTTAACAATTTACCAGTCCTGAAGAAATCTTTAACAACCATGGTAACATCGTAGCTGACAATGCCCCAATACTCTTGAAAGAAAGACGGGGGGAAACCACCAGGTCTCGAAGCTTTATATTATGTATATAGTATTTAATATATTTATATTTATATTTAATATCATATTATGCATTATGAAAATAATATAATATTTATTAATGTATATATATAATATTTATTAATATATATATATAATATTTATAAAGTATTTATTATATCTATAATTATATCATAGATGATACTATATAATTTATAAGTAATATTTTATAATATATATATTATGTTATTTATTATTTATATTTTATATTATATAATTTAATACAATATAATATGTATTATATAAGTATACTTGATTAAATTTATTAATTCATACTAAATATTATTTAAATTATATTAAATATTTATATTTATATTCTATAATATATAAATTATATATAATATATTATGTTATTATTATTTATATTCTATAAGAAAATAAATATATTTAATGATTAATAATGAGAGTTGTGTATGCTTAAGCATACACAGTTGAATAAGCTCTCATTATTAATTTTCATAGACTTCAAAAAATTATTCCTACTATATTTAATGATTGTTTCAATTATGTAAATTATTTTATATAAATTAAAAATTATCCTTACTATGCATAAAGAAATAAAAAGAAATTAAATGAAAATAATATAATATAAATTTGATTTTCATGTACAACTGTATAATCATAATAATAAAAAAAGGAAGATGAAGGCATTAATATAGTAACAGTACTCTCAAGAGCATAGAGAGTGTAGGGGAGGTAACCAAAAAGGACAAAAACATATTTACAATTTACTAATATATAAAAAATGTTGAGGGATATCCTTCTTGAGGCACCTATGCACTTTTATGTAAAATATATATTAAAAAATAGGTGCCTCGAGAAGGATATCTCAATGTTTTTTATATATATTATTAAAAATATATATATGCTAGTAGCATTCACAACACAACATGTAAAACATTAAATGAATCAGGTTAGGGTTAGGAATAGTGTTAGGGTTAAGGTTAGGGTTAGGATTAGGAATAGGGTTAGGACCTCATGAATAGGTTTAGGGTTAGGGTTAGGGTTAGGGATAGGGTTAGGGATAGAATTAGGATTAGAGTTAGAAATAGAGTTAGGGATAGGGTTAGGTTTAGGGTTAGGTTTAGGGTTAGGTTAGGTTTAGGGTTAGGGTTAGGGATAGGTTTAGGATTAGGGTTAGAGATAGAATAGGGTTAGGTTTAAGGTTAAGGTTACAATTATATAATAGGTATAGATTTAGAGTTAGGGTTGGAGTTTGGTTTAGTTTGAAATTGGGAGTAGGGTTACTATCAGGTAAGAATTAGAGGTAGGTTGGTATTAGGGTTAGGTTCAAGGTTAAAATTAGAGTTAGGGTTGGGGATAAAGTTAGGGTTAGGGTCAGGAAAAGGGTAAGAGTTAGAGATGGGGTTCAAGTTAGGGTTAGGCTTAAGTTTAGGGTTAGGATTAGGGACAAGATTAGGGTTAGGGTTAGGGATAGGTTATGGTTATGGTTAGGGTTAAGGCTAGAGTTACAATCAATGTTAGAGGTGGGTGATCCCACAATAGTGGTTTACAATTTATGGGAGGTTCTTATTTTTGTTGAAATCACATATTTTTAGAAAATATAATGATTTAAGCCTTAAAAGTTTTAATTTGAAGGATTCCACTGAAAGAGGGTTTGATCAAACCACCTCTAAAGATAAAACCCCTTGATAGAACCCCTCGCTAGTTTTTTAAACCATACCTATAACAGGAAGTCCTCCCTTTACACTCTATCAAAATGCCTATAGAAAACAACTTTGATTTGGCCTTCGGGATCAAATGAATTCATTTAAAATTTTTTGTAAGTATGTAGTCCTTATTATAAGCCTCCTAGAATGTATAATTTTAAATAAATTTAATTTAATTTTTATATTTATTTTTTATTTCTTGTGAATGTAGGTTTTTCACCGAAAATCAAACTCTTTGTTCTGCACATGTGGAAAAATAGAATATTGTCAATTTTTTTTTTTTAAATATTAGTGCACCATATATTGAAGTCCTTGATCCAACAAAAAGGACAATAATTTAATTTTGATACATACAAAAAAAAAAAAAATTTATGTGTTATACAAATTCACCCATGTCTAAATCTTCTGTAATTGGTTTGACTTTGAAACTTTAGATTAAGGAAAAAAAAAAAAAAAATCAATAAAAACACTATGAAACCAATTGGAAGAATCGTTATCATATAGTTACAAATCTAAATTTGAAAAAATTATAATTTTATCCTTCATGGAAAAAAGTTGTGTTTTCTACGATGAGTGTCACTCCCTAAAAATGGTGTTTACTCAAAAAAACTAGTTTTCAAAGGAGATGAAAAATGAAGTGCAATATGATTCCAAAAATTGAAAAAATATATTTAGAATCTACAAACAAAATTTCACAAATCACTAGTTTGCATCATCTTCAAATTCCTCACGTTTTAGCCGCTATAGGTGTCTAAAAGTCAAGATTTAGTTAGAAAAAATTAGTTCATTGTCCAGTTTGGCCAAAAATTGTAAACCGGTATTGTGGGATCACCCAGGTACATATAAGTCTAGGTTTAGGATTAAAATTAGGGTTAGGGTTGGGGTTACAATTAGAATTAGTGTTAGTTTTAGAATTCGGGTTAATGTTAGGGTTAGATATAGAATTATAACCATAATTTTAATCATAGGGCTAACCTTAATGTAAATGTCAATTCTAACCCAAAATTAGAATTGTAATTGAGTCATAACCCTAAGCCTAATAGTAACCATAATTGAACCCTATATGTAACCCTAAATGAATTGTAACCCTAACCTAACAGTAACCCTAATTAAACCCTATATATAGCCCTAGTTCAATCTTAACTCTATTTGAACCTTAACCCTAATCATAACCATAATTGTACCCTATCTATAATTGAACCCTATTTATAATTGAACCATAAGCTTAACCCTAACCTTGATTGAACCCTAACCCCAATATTTATTATAGAAAACTAACCCTAACTCTAAGTGAACACTAACCCTAACTTTTAGTGAACATTAACCCTAATTGAACCCTAACCATAACCCTAATCCTAAGTGAATAGTAACCCTAATTAAACTCTAAACCTAACCCTAATTGAACCCTAACCATGATATTAACCTTGACCCTGACACTATTACATCTTAACCCTAATCCTAACCATAATTGAACCCCACAACACTAACCCTAGTTCAAATAAGTTTAGGGTTTAATTACTGTTACAAATCATCTAAGGTAACTAAGATTCAATTAGAGTTTGGTATATGGTTAAATGAGGGTTAGGGTTACAATTTAATTAGGGTAAAATTACGTTAGGGTTAGGGTAAGGGTTAAGGTTCTATGATAAAGCTTTGGGTTAGCGTTAGGGTTCAACTAGGGTAAGGGTTAGTATAAGGGTTAGGGTTATGGTTCAATTAGGGTTAGTGTTATTGTTAATTTTAGAAATAGGGTTATGTTTAGGGTTAGATATAGGATTAGAGCTAATTGAACCCTAACAGTTGGTGTGAATAAATGTCTTATACTAGCTAATTCATTCACTAGGTAACTAGGGGACATATTCACATGCTTAAGTTTACTTATGATATAAGATTCTTTCTAGAAGTCTTAGGTTTTTTTTCTAGAACTTATCTTATCTA
>VDFB02067444.1:0-11166 GCA_007258455.2 Sequoia sempervirens
GAAGACATGTTTGTCATAGTGGCAGGTGAATTTTTTGAAGCGAATAAAGACTGGTGTAAGAACTCCATGGCCAAAACCTAGTTGAAGACTGAAAGGAAAGGTAAGTGGCAACTGCCAAATAAACTTAGAAGATTGAATTTTAAGGGAGAAATTGTAGATGCTATTGCTTTATTGCACTACGTTGTTGGGAATGCACAAGTTAAGTTATTTAAGGATTGGATGTACCGGTTTATCTTGACAGTTTGTGATGAGAACATTTTTACTGATTGGGTTGAAGTTATTTGCTTCCATTTGAATGAGGAATTAATTAATTTCCATAAGATTGCTACTTTCTATATGTGTTCTTGCCTAACCTACATTGTCGGTAGTCAAAGGTCCTTTTGGCCAGGATTGGAGCTGCAAGGAACCCCAACTTTTGATATGCCTGTGTATAAACACTTTCCTTAGTTCACTAAAAAAATTGGAATGGATGATTTTTTTCATGTTAATGATGCATTTTTAATGGAGGCCATGAGGAAGCTGGATGGAAATCTAGAAATGAGCCTTTCCCCTTAATCCATTTCTCTTGTATCAAAATATGGGAGTTTTTATATCCAATTTGATAAGTTTTCCTATCTGAGAATAGGGGGTTTTGAGAAAGCCCCATTGAAATTACCTTGGTATCCTGAAGATTTAATGATATTTTTGGAAGTTTTTCGACAAATGGAAATGGTTAATATTAAGTATATGAACATGGGGAAATGAGGGTATGCCTTCCCATTGGAGAACCCTTCTTTTTTGTGCCAAAAAAACCAGATGGCCAAGGGAGTTAAAGGACTTCTCAAGGAATATAACCTTGAGAATTTTTCTATGAGAGCTAAATTTGATAGTAAGGGTTTTGTGAAGCAAAATCTCTATGGAGGGAGCTCATATTGGCATCACCCATCTATCGAATATTTTTGGGAAGATTGTGTCGATGAGAATGAAGTTTTGAGAAGAGATTATATGAGGCTAATGCTAAAAAATATATAGGCTTTTGATCTTCAATTTGACATTCCTGAAAATGTAGCTGAGGATTCAACAATCTTAGATCCTGGATATGAAAAATTTCCTGATAAATCCCACCCTAGGGTTGATTGGAACCAAAGTGAAATTTCATATATGAGGTTGCGTGCTTCCCCAGTGCTTAAAATAACCTAGGACTAGTTGGATGGGAAATGGTGGCAAGTTGCTGGTCCTGTTCAGGAGCCGAAGTCATCACAGAAGAATGAACAAGGGTCTACACAAGCATTTGGTGCAAGTGTATCATCGGGGAAACCCTCTATTAGGTCATCTAGTGAAAATTATCAGTCAGGAGGTGATGGTGATAGGCTACAAGAAATAGTCAAGTTGAAGAGCATTTGTGAACAAGATAGTGTGCTTTCTCCTACCCCTAAGAAGAATACCAATCAAGAAAAAATTCAACTTGTGGTTGCAGATTCTGAAACCATCTTTAAAAAAATTTCTGAAGATAATATATTTCCTCCTATGTCTGAAGACTCTAAAATTCCCTCTTCTCTGCTTGATAATCCACCTTTCACTCCTACCACTTCTAAAGAAACTATTATTGGAAAAGAAGATTCTGGTCTGGTAGTAGCCTCCCCAGGATGGCTGGAAAAAGCAATGGAGAAGAAGAGAAAGTATACTCCTATAATGACAGTTGGAGTGGATACAGTTGCAAATTTACTTCGAAGCTCTTCAAAACCTAAGAAATCCAAGAGGATGTCAAGGATGGTGACTGATGCTACTTCTGGAAATCAAATGTTAGAAATTGCTGACCCTATCAAGGATTTAAATGAAGATGAAATAACAACAAAAAACTATAAAGTCACACATGTTGATATGGGGCCTCCAACACTGGAAGGTGATATGTACCATGCCAATTATTCAGTCATTACCTTGATTAAAAGACTAAAAGAATAGAGGAAAGAAAATATAAAATTGCAATCTCAAGTCCTCGCATTGAGTAACTTTATTTCTTCCATGGCCACTCCTCCTACATCTGATAAAGCCTCAAGTTCTCAGCCTCAGGTAGAGGGCATCAATGTGCTCACCATAGAGAAAATTAAAAATAATTTAAGCTATTCCAAAGCTGCTTGTGAGGGGATTGAAACAATATCTCAAGAGGCTATCTTCTTTCTAAATAAATCTTTACAGTTTTACACTCAAGTTCTTGACAAGAGGAAGGAGTTAGTAGGAGAAATTTAGGATGTCAGAAAAGATCAAACTAGTCTCTATGTGCTCTCTCAGGAAATTTCAAAAGAATTGAACTCTATGGATCCAAAGATATTAATTGGTGAGAAAATTTTAAATAATCCTAAGGAGCTAGACCCTTCCTGGTCTAATTCATTAGAATGGAAATTGAATATATATGATAATATGGTGAATGAAATTAAGAACACACTTGAAAAATATTATGAAATGTTGGAGGAAACTAAAAAATATTTTCATATTATGGGAGCAGAAATTATTGATGACTTTGATGAAAGGATTCTAGATATAAGAGAGATCTCTCTGAAGTTTAGAGAGAAATTCAATAAAGAAATATCTGATCCTTCTATAGTGACATGGGAGTCCTCGAAACTCAGTGTAATGGAGCTCCACCTAAAGGCTTATAATTTTGAAGAAGAGAGAAGATCTCAAATGTTGTTTGATTCTGAAAAGGCTTTGGGAAAATGGAGAACCAGGTTATAGATTACTACAATGCCAAGGAGCGAAAACATCACCGCAATTGTCACCAAGTACTTGGAATACAAGTAAAGATTAAAGGCACATGAGGTGTTACTGAAGGAGAAGGAGGTGAAAAATATTGAAAGAGAAGGAGTCGGTGTTGTTTAGTTTTTAGTTTTTATGTTATTTTCTTTAATTTGGCTCTCTTGATACTTCAAAGAATTTAATTTTTTTTTTTTCTATTTTTATTACTTTTCTATTATTTCAATATAGAAAGACAATGGTGAAGTTCATGCATGCACAATATTTGAGTTATGGTGTGTATTGGGTGGATTTATTGTGCTTTTGCTGAGTAGTTTTCCAATGGATTGTCTATTATTAGAATGATAAATTTTTGGTTAATTTCATTGTTGTGGAATGTTTATCTGTGAATAAAGATTTTATGGTGATGGATGCGTAAGGAGTTATCTAAATAATTTAGGTGATTTATAAGTTATTTATGTTGAACTATTAGCTTTTGTTAGCTTATAAGTTGTGGATGTTGAATTGTTAACTTCTGTTCAAGGAATGGATTAATATTCTTTGAGTTATTTATCAAAGATTTTGTGAATGGCAATGCAATAGGAATTTATGAGTTGAGTGATAAGTGTTTTTCTTTAAAAATGATGTAGAAACACATATCAAATTCAATACCATGGAATACAATATAAAATAAAAAATATCACAATTTCATGGAATACAATATAGAATATCATCAACTAAAGTTTGGAATATGATTCATGAAGTGCAATATAAAATAAAATATCATGAAGTGCAATGATTCACAATTTTGATTTTCATTCAATACAATATAAAATATCATCAACTATAGTTTGGAACAATGGAAACTGATTCATGAATCTTGTAGTGCAGTATAAATACCTAAAAGTTGCTAATTATCTTCCATTTCCCAAATGGAGTCAGGGTCTCGAAACTGATGTTCAACATCAGATAGAGTAAAAGAGTCATCTTGAAGCTCTCTTGATTCTGAGTTTGCTCTTCACCTTCTTTGGCCTGTGTCTCAATTTCAACATTCACTCTCATTTTTGTCAATCTCATTTGTCCCAGTCTCACTGCCCATAGTAGTGCCACCAGTACCAACCTTTGGAATTGGAGTGTTGCACAAACTGGTCCCTCTTCTTTCACATGTGAACCTCCAGATTGCGAGTGCCCTATCAAAAGGAAATTTTTTGATATTATATGTAGTTCTTTTCATCCTCAAGCAATTTTCTAAATTCTTGTCTAGCTTGTTTCTTAACTTTGATTTCAAAAACCTTAATGTACTGAAAACTCCCTCATCCTCCACTGACCCCAATATCATTGTTTGATATAAATCGACAAGTTTGAAATATTCTGATATCTTATCACATAATATTTCACTTTGACCTAGGTTTGTCCAAACCCTTTTTATTGATCCTGGTTCAAAGGCCTTGTCCTTGCCCATGGATTTATACTGGTCCTTAATAGCTACTGCAAAATCCTTACATTTCTTTCTTAGCTTATCTTCATTTAAAATTCCTTCTATTTTCTGCTCATTGATTGTTACAATTTTCAAAAATCGTTCAATCAAGATTTTTACTTGAGCATGAAAAAATCTTGGGTTATCTCGGTTTTCCCAAAATTGAGGATACACAATACTCATGACTTAAAGTATTTCATCTCGAGGGAATCTTTGATGAATCTATGAGGAAAGAGATTTTGCAATTTCCTTCAAATTATCACCAACAGATTTAACAGTGTCTTTAAAATCTTCCTCGTTAATAGGTACTTCTCTGCTAGAGCACTTGGTAGTCTTACATCGGTACATTTGTATCTCATATCCATGTACACAAATACATAAATTCCCACTTCCATTAAATTGTAAATAATTATTAGGATCATTCAAATCAATAATTTTCCACCACAGGTTATAATCTACGCCATCTTGTGTTAAATCTAGATATAGATGATCGAGGGCCAAGCATGTATGTTTATGCAGATTGGCATATTCATTAATATACATAGCGTTGTCTTGGGATTTCTTCACAAGACTATTCATTTCATCTAGCATGGGGAGAAGACTAGCTAAAGTCAAGAGTGTCTCTATATCGCTTAACCTATGTAAGAGGTCAGGAGCTTTGTCTACCATGCTATGGTTTTCGTACATCACTCCAATTAAGGATTGATATTCTGAAAGAACTTGTTGCACTGGTCCATGCATGGAGATCCATTTGGTATCGACATCCTTGAGAAGCTTGTTTCTTGGTGTTATTCCCTTAACAAAATTCTGAAATTCTGTGAAACGTTTGGGAATTCGGCAGAAGTATGCATGGATCTCGCGGTCTAGATTTTCAACTTTTGATACTGTAGGAAACTTGCTTACAATTTTGAATGCCGAATTTATTCTGTGGGCCATGCAGTGAATGCCAAGCATGTATGGTGTAAAAGTAGTTTGTAACTTTGTGAAAACACCGGTCCTTTGACCTTAAATCACTACAGCTCCATCAAATCCTACACACACCAACTTTTTTGCAATTGTCAAGTCATCCATACCTAAAATTTCATTCAAATATTTCTTGACTAGTTCAAATATATTGTGCGATGTTGAACTGTCCTTCATTTTGTGAACACAGAGAAGATGACCTACGTGAACATGTTGTTGTATAGTATACAAATGCATATAGACCCAAGAAGTATTGTCTACCATAGTAACTTCATCTAAAGATAATGCAATGAAGTTTGACTCTTTTACTTTCTCCTTTAAATCTTCCTTTTCCACTGCAACAAGAAACTTTTCCCATTCCCATCCAGTGTTTACTGACCAATGTGTGTAGGGATAGTGAGGCAAATTAAAAAAAGATAATAAACCAGAATATTCTAGGTAGTTTGTCATAGGATGCCCTCTAGACAAAATGTGAAAAACAACACTCATCTGAACAATTTTTGACATATTTTCTCCTTCCATTGCTTTTCCAAATTGAGCCTCAAGTGTACCTTTACATGCAACAAGCTTCAACATGCTTTGCTGATGCTCTTTATAATCTACGACATACCTAACATGAAGACACTCTTCTTTTGATTTCCATTGTAAGACTGATTGTTCCTTTCCATCTATGATTTGTTTTTCATAAATTTTACCGATATGCTTTTCTATAGTGTCAATATTTAGCTGCAACGTCTTGGGTTTTCCCAATTTCTAAGTACAAATCATACATTTGGCATGTGTTGCTTTTTCAATATCATCTGATTCCCCCATTGCCACAATGAACGGGTACTTTGACAACCAGCCAAGTTGAAGATTCCTTGTCATTTCCCACTCATGCCCCCTTTTTGGTTTGTTTTTTGCTACCAACATAATCCCCTCATCCAATTCACTATCTCATATTCTCCAAGCAACCAGGTATCCCTTTGGAGCATCTTTTGTGGTATTCCATCCCCATTTGAATTTGGATATATTACATTTTCCCAAATCAATGAAAATATCACCTGACCCTCTTCCGTTGGAACTGTGGTATTGTATACCAATATTTGGTGGAAGAGTTGATGATGTAGCTCCATCTTGACCTGATCGATCAGAAGCTTTGGCAATTCCAAAGTAAGATTGTATGGTACGTCTAAGTTTTGGGATTTTTGATGGCCTCTGAGTCTCTTGATCTTCACCACACTGAGGGGCGGTAGGAGTATTTTCTCAACACACCTCGTGAGTGGAAATGAGAGCCACCACCCCAAATCTAAGGAGCGACAAGAGTAGTTTCACTCTCAGGAGCTACGGTGGAGTATTTTCTAACACTTATTTTCACCACCCTAACCTTGGAGGATGCAGTAGGAGTATTTTCACCACCCTAACTCTGAGGAGCGGCAGGAGTAGTTTCACCACCCTGAGGAGCGCAAGAGCCTTACCGTTGCTGCTCGAGTCGCTTGACATATTAATCTCTGATTCAATCGACATATTCATCTCTCAATAATAAAAATTGTAAAAAAATGTCTCTTTGTTTAAGAAGGACAAAAGAATAATAATAATATAGATCCCACGCAATTTCAATATCACTTTTAAGATTGGAAGCAAGAATGGAAAAAGAGAAAGAAAACTAAGTAAATTTGGCGAATATCTTATGAAGAAATGATCGATCATTCATCATAAGTCTACGCTTTCATTTCACCATTTCTAACGCTGAAGTAGAACCTCAAACCGGAGAATGTAGTGCCCCTCCGTTGTGACCTTTCCGGATTTTGTGTAAGTGTTTAATTGCGTTATTGTTGTTTTGTGTGTGATTAGTTTATGCAGTTAACATAATATTTGATGGAATTTGTACTCAATTAATTAAAATAGTATTGAGTAAATAAAACTAGAAATAAAGATGAAAATTAAATAAATTACTTTTATAAAATATTAAGTAAAGAGTTATTAATAAATAAATAAACTAATTAAATAAATTGCCTTTTATAAAATATAAGTAAAGAGTTATTAATAAATAAATAAACTAATTGTTTTGTAAAAGTAGTCTTTTAAGGATATTCGATAATAATTAATAAATTATTAGTTGTTCAAAGATAATTATCCCAATGACGTGAAGGGTAAATATTTTGCCAATAGATTTTAATTGATTGGATGGAAAGTAGATAGCTAAAGATAAATTAGATTCTAATCAAAAATAGAAAAAAGATGAATAATATTGTGCTAGAGTTAACTCATTAAAATATCGAAGGTAATATGTTTTTCTTTTAAAATTAAATAAATGGCAAGATAAGATTTTGAACTGAAAATAAAAGCAAGGAAAGCAATTGGAAAATGGAAAGTGAATAGTTTATTGCTAAATAAATAAATAATAATAAAGCATCGTGATAAGATTTTGGGAAGAGTAAAAGGCAAGAAAAGCAGGAAAATAAAAATAAAAATGGTATACGCTTTATCTTCCTCGATCTCATCACCTTCTAGGCAGAGATTTCAATTATGGAAACTGATAAGTTAGAATTCAAGAGACAACTCTAAAAAAAAAAAAGGAGATCATGAGAATAAAAGAAAAGAAAAATCTACAGATCTAAGATAAGATGATTAAGAGCATCACGAAATACGGGTGGAAAAGGAAGGAGATTGGGGTGTTTTTTCCATAGTTTTGCAGGAAAGAGGAAAGGAAAAGAAGAAGGTCTAGAATGCACAAAAAGACTTTGACATCAGCTTCTAAGATTAGCCTTTCAATACAAGAGTACATTCGAGTAGCGAAGAAATGTTGTGCCAGTTACAAGGGTATGTTGTTCAATAGCAATCATAGTAACAATCCTTTCATATGTGAATCTCTGTACCTTTTAACATCTTGGTGTGCTCTTTCCTTAGATAATAGAGAAGATCTATATTATGATTATTATACAAGCAAGGTTATTGAATAGTGCTTTTCACGGTTTGGTGATTTGGTTGATACTTCTTATGTTTAATGATTTTGATTCCTCCGGTATTACTTTGTGTTTTGTCTTAGTTGCACTCCTTTGTGATGTATCCTAGTGGGATTTAGGATCTTAAGATCCATGCCTTAGATTTCCATAACCTTCCTATTCCTCTCATAGCCATCCTTAAGCTGATCAATACTGCTCATATCGCCATTTTTCAAATGTAAGTTGATCATTAATGCCTTTCAGTTGTTATAGTTCACGTATTTTCCATACAAAGGAAATTTCACTTGTGATCAATGTTTCACCTCCGATCATTATCCCTCATTTCTTCAACATGATATATGCTCGATGGATGTCCCTGCTGCAACACTCGAACATAGAAGGGTGCGTACGCTTAAATAAGCTCCCTGATTCCTTTACATCTTGTCTCTGCCGTCACACCTGAACATAATAGGAAGTTTAAACGTTTAAATAATCTCTATGATTTAATGTCGGCTTTGTCACATCCATGCTTTTCTAGAACATAATGGAAGTTAAAGGTTTTAAATAACACAACAATTCTCCTATCCAATCTATCGCATAATGATAATAATGCAAGATGATGGCAATATTTCCAAATTCCTGTATTCACTTTCTTATATACTTGGCAACCTATCACTGTTACGCCATTTAGAGTTGAGGCATTGTACAGAATTAAATAGTCTCCCTGAAACCATAGGCAACCCGTCACAGCTGCAATGTTTAGACTTGCAAAGGTGGAGTAAATTAAATAATCTCACTGGTTTCATTGATAACCTGTCTCAGTGGCGCCCTTGAACATGGTAGGGTGTATAGATTTAAATAAACTCTCTTTCGATTTCAAGTTTACTTGTAGAGTTTAGCACACTGGTTAGCATTTGAGTCTCCTCTTCTCTCATCCACGCCGTCTCTTCTTCATCTGCCTCGTGCTCTCTCTCTCTCTTTCATTTGAATGACTATTTCCTTATTCGCTGGTTTTTTTTGTCTTCCATTGTCCATTCATATAATCCTCCAAAAGTGATACGTTATTTTCTTCTCTTGGATTTTAAATTTTGTCCATTCATTTACCCTCTTCCCTATACTATTTATTTTTTTCTAATCCTCCATAAAATTTATGAATAATATTCTCGAATAGATATGTAATATCCATAATATCATTCTTTTGGGTCAAATATCATGATATAATTATAGTCCATATCACTTCAATACATGAATCTTAAGAATACTATCATATCAATCTTTATCATGTGGAAATGTTTTCAATTACCACAAATGTGAATATAAATATCTATAGATGCTTGCACGTATTGAGTAGAAATAGAGTATTGAATTTAAATCATAGGAAAGTGAAGATAGGACATGTGGCCAAACATATTTATATATTATATAAATGTTATGGAAGTTGCTTGGCTAGGGATTACTCTTTATAGCTCTTTAATTATTGTAGTAGTTTCATATTGAGGATAACTTAATTGTTAAGTCTCCTTTATACGATGTAAATAGGTGATGTTTGTGCTCCAATGTTGAGTCCTATGTTTGAACATCAATCATATCCTCTTTATCATGAGTGTTTTTGAGAGTACCTTAAATGGATACTTGAATGGTAATTAAAGGAGAAATTTTTATGTATAAATATATATTTGGATAGCTTTAGGCTCTTTTCAATTAAATGAGTTTATTTTGGATAAGATAAATAGAATGTTTTTTTTTATTATTAGTGGTTAAATTTATCTATGAATGTTTGTATTATATTAGTCCAATACTTTATTAAGGAGTTTACACTTGGTAGTTGTCATATTAAAATAGTAGTCTTGAAAAAGTATTTGTGGTTGGGACATAAGTTGCATTTTGTTAGTTATTTAATCTTGTGGTTATGATAAATTGATTAATCAAGGGGGGTAATGTTTAGAGGGGAAATAGTATATTGATTCCTTGGGATCATTAGAGAGTTTAGTTATATGGTTGCATTTGGTAATCTTCCAATTGGTGGTTGTATTAACTCTTTAATTGAGGAATTGTGTATGTTAGAATTAATCGTCATCTTTAGTCATGGTTTAGTATTGTTGTAAACTCTATTTGTCTTCATTTTGGTAGTTTTATAAACTTGCATAAACGTTGAAATAAATTGTTCTTGAATTGAGACTTCCTTTTTAATTATTTCTCTTGGATTGTTGATTAGGGGATAACTTTATGACGATCCGAGTTTCTAATAAATGTTGTTCTTATATGGATACTTATTTAGAATCTTGAGATGGTAATTGTTTTGGTCATTGAGTAGGTTGGCTTTTTTAATTGGGAATGCGAACAGATAATTGTTTTCATTGCTATGCTGCTGATTTTATGAAGGTGATTTGTGTGCCATTGTAAGGGGCTCTGGTGAGGAGAAAATTGAGGTCTCCCATGGAATACCTAGTTGGTGGCTTTTTGTTTTATTAAGTGATTTTGTTGTATTTAAAGGTTGACTTTCTTTTGTGTAACCCTTTTTGAGGTGACACCATTGTTAATATGTGGATTGTATTTGTGTTTCTGGGTTGAATGATTTGTGGATGGGGTTTGATGAAACTTTCTTTGTGTGGCTTTTCAAAGTTACTCTCTTATTTGAGGGAAATTTTATCCTTGTGTTGGAATTATTGGGGAAGACTTGTGTTGCTTCATTTTACCCTTGTTTGTGGGTTTTCATTCTTTTGGCTTCCAGAGGCTTGAGATGATTGTCAGTTGATGTTCTCTCTTTATGTGCCCTTGATGTGGCAGGTGTTTTGGTTTCATGATTTTAAAAGGGTTGTACGGGAATTGTTGAGACTTTGATTATGTATTTATAGCGAGATGGGTAATGCCTCGCATGCTTCTCAGTTGTGATCTAATGTTTTTGTTATGTTGTACAACCCTTGGTTTCTTGGTTTTTATGTTGTTGGGTCTCTAGGGAGAGTGGTTCCTCATGGGGGCCGGCGCCCTGTTTAAGGGGAAGGGCACAGGATAACCCACGAGTGAGTTAGTAATAAAGTGAAAACCTGATAATTAACTTAGGAGGGTTGGGTAGTAATATCATTATAAGATTTA
>VDFB02067445.1:0-19869 GCA_007258455.2 Sequoia sempervirens
GTAATCAAAAGATCTTGATATGGTTTGTAGATTGAAGAAAGAATTGTATCCAGAATCATACAAGCTCATAGAGCTTGGTATGCAAGATTGGATAGGTACCTATTGAAGCATGGATTCAAAAAGGGTACTACAGATAGCAATCTTTTTAAAAAATTTGAGAGAGATCAAATTTTGATTGTGGTTGTGTATGTTGATGACATATGTAATCTTTGGATGAAATTAGGTAATGTGTAAGAAGTTTACAAAGGAGATAAAAAAATGAGTTTGAAATGTCAATGTTTGGGGAAATGAATTTCTTCCTTGGGCTAAAAATTAGTCAATAAAAAAAAAGTATATTAATTACACAATCAAATTATGTTAAGGAAATGTTAAAGAAGTTTGGAATGTTGGACTCTAAACTAGTATGTACTACCATGGTTATTAGCTGTAAGTTGAGAAAACATGATGAATCTTTGAAGATAGATCAGACCAAGAATAGATCCATGATTGGTGGATTACTATATATCTAACTGCAGCTAGACTAGATATCTTGCATGCAATATGTCTTATGACAAGATTTCAAGAAGATCCTAGAGAATCACATGTGGCAATAGTAAAAAGGATATTTAGATACTTGAAAAACACTCCAAACTATGGTTTATGATATTATAAGGATATTGATTTCACTTTGAGTGCTTATATAAATGAAAATTGGGTAGGTTGTGCAAATGATAGAATAGGTACAAGTGGAGGTGCTTTTTTTCTTGGAAGCAAACTAGTTTCTTGGTTGAGTAAGAAGTAGAATTCAATGTCATTATCTACTGTAGAGGGATAATATATTGTTGCAACATCTTACTACACATAGGTGTTATGGGTGCAGAAGAAATTGAAAGATATTAAAGTGTCATATGATGAACCTATTTCTATCTTGCGTGATAATACAAGTTCTACCAAAATTTCAATAAAACTGATAATGCATTCAAGGACGAAGCATATCTCTATTTGGTATCACTTTCTAGAGAGAAATTTGTTGAGAATGAAGTGAAGTTGGAGTATGTGCTTACAAGGGATCAAATAGTGGACACTTTCACAAAGGATCTTCCAAAAGATACATTGAGTATCTTAGAAACAAGTAGGGGTTTATTGCCTCTCCTTTCAACTAGATGCATAAGATGGTGTATCTTTTCAGGGGTGAAATTCAAGATGAATTATTTGTCTTAGATTGATGAAGGCTACCTCTCAAGGAGAGTAGGTAGTGGTATCTTTGGTTGGTGTAGCCAGGGGTAGAATATGTTATGTGAGAGAGAAGTAAAGTGTGTAGGTGTTTCCATTTACCATTGATGTCAAAGAGGGAGAGTGAAGCCTAAAAAATTAAGGGGTAGAGAAGTATCAAAAAAAGTAGAGAGAAAGGGAGAGAGAGAGTAGTGGAGAGCTGAAATAAGAAGGATAATTGCTTGAGTGGTGGAAATGTAGAGTTGTTTTGTTGTTGATGGTTTTTCAACAAGTTTTTCCATTAATGACAAAGTGTGAGATTATTGCAATATTTTGTCATTGATGTAAACCTATGTCAACCTCTAGTGTGGAGTTAATGAGAAGGTGTTTGTGGTGTTGATTAGCTATTGCAAATGTAGTAGGGTCACTTGGTTTCCAAGTTATTTTGAGAAAATTATATAAAGAATGTATAAGGTGTTAGGGATGTGTTATGTGTTGTGCTTCACATTTCTTCATACTTGAATATGTGCTTGTGTAGTTCAGATATGATGATAAGTGGCATTTGAAGGTGTGATATCTAGAGTTTTAGGTTTTGGATCATGCAATAGTAGATGTGTTTGATAGTGTGCTGGACTGTGAAGAAAGTTGTCTAGAAGACATGGAATTACTTTTCATTTCTCTGTGTTGAAGTTTCTTGTCTTGTAGACTTGGGAATAGGCTAATGATTCTTGTATCTATCTTCAATTGGATGGTTTGGTGCTCAGTTGTATCACAAGCTTGGCTCATGTGTTGTGTCTCAGTGGTAATTTGAAATGTTGCACATGATGGCAGTATTCTTAGTTGCATGTGTTTGCGCTAGTGTGTTTGAATATTGTGTTGGTGTTGGAATATTCTAGGATGTTTGTGATGTTACTATGTTGTCTATAGGATGTTTTCAAACCTAGTGGAGTGCACATGTGGTTTCTTGGTAATGTTAATACAAGTTTGGAAAACTTGGCATGTTAGCATTACATATTGATGCACTTCATGGTTTGTGGAAGTGTGGTGTAGTGTGTCAGTGTAGATTTGGGTCCTGGTTAAAATGTGGTGTGGTCCTCCTTCACTTATTTCCATTGTAGAAGTGTTTATTGTTGACCTATTTTTTGGTTGCACATTTGAGGTGCATACGTTTCATTAAATCTGACCTAGAGAAGGTTGTTTGAGGTCGTGAAGGATATATATGCAAGGTAAATTATTGGAGAAGTGTGTGGTGTGTGATGTAGTGTGAAATGATGTGATATGATCAAGTGTTGAGATCTGAATGTGAGCATGAACACCTATGACTATTGGAAGTAGTGAGTAGAAGGTGTCTAAATTTTAGTGTGCCTAAAGTTGTTGGAGGCAGTGAGTCAAAGTTTGCAAATGGTGTAGATTTTTTATGGTGGATTCTCCTATTACTTTTAGGTAGTGAACCTCTTTGTAACAATCTCTTTCTATTCTCTTTTTATCTAGGTAGTGAGCCCTTGATAGCAAGCCTTTCTTTTTCTCTTTTGGATTGTGAGTCCTTTAGGCAGTGAGCCCTCTTGATAGTGATCCTTTTGTAATTGATGAAATTTTATTAATATATATGTGAGTTAATCCTCACCTTTTTTTTCTTGATTAGGGTTTTCCATGTAAATCTGGTGTTCTATTGTGTATGGTTGTTGATGTGTTGATGTTTTAGGTTTTGATGTCCGCGTCTCATGCTTGATGCTATTTTGTACGAGCACTTTGGCGCTATTTTGAAGGCCATGACTTATTTTGATAATTTTTGACCATGATTTATTTTGATAATGTTTGACCATGACTTTATGGGATTTAATATACGAATTATGATACTATGCTTTGATGTATGGGAATGTAGAAAAATAATTGTTTTCTTTCAAGAATTATGAGTGCATTTATATAAAATAGGAATGATGATTTAATTTTTAAATTTACATTTCTACAATGGTTACTAATACACTTTTGTTTTTGCACGCCTGAGTGCATTTGAGTGGCAGGTGATCGAAGGCCAAGAGTGTGATTGAGGGAAAGAAGGTTAGCTTCCCGACAGGGTAAAAGAGGAGAAGCTCTTGATTACGCACACACCACTTAAAGCATGTAGCTGCATTAGGTCATGTTTTTTTCTCAATGTGATTGCGTGAAAAATGATTGCATAGCAAATTTAAATTACGGGTTAATTAACCTTAGAAATTGTGAAAATAATATGGCTTATTCTATTTTAATTATTCCTCATTTATATTTGAGCAACAAAAGGAAAAATCTGTTTTAAAAGAAATATAATTAAAAATAAAACAAAATAAATAAAAGAATAGAATATTGTGTTTTGCATAAATGAAATTTTAGGTTTGCATAAAAGGGGATATAATTCTGTTTTGTAGATAATTTTTCCAAAAATAATGAGGAATGAACAGCCCGAGAGAACATTGGGCTCTGGAAATTCTGTCTTAAAATCAACAAAGCAGATGGCATGTGGCAATCCTTAGAAATTGCATGAGAATTTTATCTGTCACCTGGAAATTTTATGCATGATCCTCGAAAAGAGGTAGAGAGCTTTAAGAGAGAAAAGAGGACTTCGAATGAGATATATCAGAGAGTGCTGGAACAGAGGTGAAGGGGGTATTTGCTGGGCATCTGCACTGGAAGCAAAAATTGCTAAGTTCTTTTCATGCTTTGCTTGTTTTTAATTTAATTTAAAACTGCAGTAAGGAAATGGAAGGAATGAAATGTTTTATTCCCTGATTAGAGTACAAACAACTGAGAAATCTTTCCAATTTCATTTTTGAAATCTGGGTAATAGCTTATTTCTCTGTGTTGCAATAAAGAATACACATTCTTTTCTTCAGAATTAGGGTTTTCATTCTGTCGCAAATTCTGCAATTTATTAAGCTGATCTCAAGTGTAATTGCAAATATATTTATAAACATATATATATATGCTTATATATATGCACAGGAATTCGAATTCCCGTGCATATATATATATACCTACTACATATATATATACTCACATATATATATATATATATATACATACATATATATATATATATATATATATATATATATATATATATATATATACTCTCTTTATATATATATATATATATATATATATATATATACTCTGCATATATATATATATATATATATATATATATACTCTTCCTATACTCTTTCTCTCTCTCTCTTTCTTTCCTCTTATATATATATATATATATATATATATATATATATATATATATGGTCTACATAAAAACTCTGTCATCTGAATGAATTCAAAATGTCTTTGAGATAAATTCGAATGCAGTTTATATTGGGCAAATGTCTTCTTTATTCTGAATTTTGAAATTGCTAACCATAGGAAAGAGGAAGGGATTATTTCCCTTGTCCTCCCCATGGGAAGGACGTGGACTGTGGAAGGCTCGCGCCCTCCACAGGCCGCGGCCTGTGGAGGAGGCGCGAGCCCCTCACAGCCCGACCCCTCCCCATGGGAGGCAGGAGCCCAGTCACCAGTGCGCTCAATGCGATGAAACCCAGCAAAATATCACTGATACGTATTGCAGGCGGTGAATTCTTTGAGCAGGTTTAAAAACAATTTCTTTTCTTAATTACATTTGTACATGAATTTCACCACCCACACACACACACATATATATATATACATATACATAGGCGTATATACAGCCCATATATATATATATATATATATATATATATATATATATATATAGATTTCCTTGTATATATGTTCCAAAATACAAGCTGAAATAGGTAAACCATTTCCAGAAAATAGTATGAATTCTGTTAATTATTTACAAATATCTCAGAAATGTTAAACCTGAAATAGAACAGAAAGGTTTTTGAGAAACCATGTAAACTGGAAAGCATCTTGATTACTTTAACATATACTTACTTACAGAAGTACAATCCTGAGTAAAGGAATACAACATAAAATGTGAATGCAAGATTATCTTCCAAACCTCTGAAATTCTGAATTAAATTGCATTGTTTCAGTATACTATTATTACTTTGAAACCTATATTGAAATTGGGAAATTACACTATCAGTCAGCCTGAGCTTGGAAAGAATAGAAATACATGCTGAAAACAGAAAACACTGTTACATTCAAACATATTGATTAAATCTTCTTTCTAATAATGCACTGAAAAGTATTAAGACATGTATGTTCTTCTTTAAAAATAGAGCTTTATCTAAATCAGAAAAGGGTTGTTTACCACAGAATAAACGAGATCTTACAACTGAATTTACTAAGGATGTTCTGAAATTCACATTGGAAATTCTTTTAGAATTAATTGAATGATTGAAACATGTACTAAAATGCATAACTTTCTGCTTTGGTATTATTTCATACTTCACTATGGTAACTTCCGGGATAGGGTGCCGAAGGTGGGCAAACAGAGACGGTAGTATTACCTTTTCTAAACTACCATTTACTTGTATTATTTTGCTTGGCCAAGCACTTGTACCATTGAAATAGATGGGTTTATTTTAAAAGCCTAGAAATTTATATAGTCTCTGCCACCTCCTGTTGCAAGAAATGTGTTTATTTCTCATGTTAGAAATGCATATAGGCATCAGGCATGCATCGAGAGTTCCCTCCTGTTTTACTGTTTCAGGTTGCTAGGCTCCTTTATGCAGGGCCGAGGATTCCTTCGAGTTAGGAAGGGACCCAGGGAAGTCATGGACTTCGTGGTTGGGCGGAAAAGGCGCCTGAATCACATTCTTGGCCCCAGCTCGCAAGAAGACCAAAGGCGTCACAGCGGTTGGTGGTACCAAGTTTTATTTGCTATTGATGTACTTATGTAATATTCAGATTTGGCTTGTGAAGCCTATTGTAAATGTATATGTATTTGTCATTCTTTGTGGAAACTTGAAATAGAGATATGATTTGAAAGTATCTAATGTAACATTGATTTGAGAAGTTAAAGTTTTATAACTTAGCATAGAGAAGATGTTTTCTATTAGAATTGTTGATTCTTCCAAGTAAGGTTGAATATATGTATATGAGAAAGTCATTGAAATACTTATGTTTTGTACAATCTTGATACATTACATAGATGATATTATTATTTATGAAATGCAATTTAAATTCTCTTTTATTAAGCTCATATGGAAGTGTTATGAACAATGTTGACTACTTGGAAACCTTTTATAATGATTTGACTAAATTGAAAATGCTCTTAATTTCTCTTTAATACTGATTTAAAACAGATTGAAAACAATCTTAATTTTTCCAGCTCTGAGTTTAGCTTCATTCTAATGCTTAATAAGGGTTTGAAGATTAATGAGGGTTTGAAGGTTTTAATGTACATCTGATTCGCCCCCCCTCTTAGTTTACTTGTGTATCTAAAAAAAAAAACCTCTAGCTCTTATATATACAATGCTTATGCCTTGGATGACTCCCATGACTACTTAACTACCTATATAAGACTATATTAATGATCTTATATAACTTAATTTAGAGTTAGGGTAGACACAAATCAACTACTCATAATCCCATGCACTCTATAGGATTAAGGGTGTAACAAAATAGCGTGTAATTTTATTCTAGTTCTCATAAATCCTCAGCCTTGTTAAACCTTGTTACCACATTACACATTTATTTTATGGTAGTTTCCATGTGCATGATTAAAATATTAACTCCTTATTTTTGTCATTTCTTCAATGATTTAGATGGGTTCGTTAGATTTTTAAAGATATTATAAGAAACTTTACAATCACTATGGATATTACATAAGCAAGGTTGAGATATATTATTAGTTGCTAATGTTGAGAGAATGATCCTCCATTTTTTATCTTTGTAATTTTTAGGATGGACACTTTATGAATTAATTTTTTTTATCTCATTTTAAATGCCTTGTAGGTTACAATATATAAGGTAAAAATTGAAATTATCATAGTAACCTATTCCTCCTATCCCCTTAAGATTATTTTACAAAAAAATTAATGAAATTTACATAGTAACCAACCCTAATTAACATATGTTTATGGGTTAAGAAATTCAATTGTATTATTAATATTATTTAAAAATATAATTGACAAAGTAATGTAAGAGAAAAAAAATATAAGTATTAAAATGTATAATGATCAAAGGTCCACTAATCACTTCATTCACACTCAAAAATATTAAATAGTATCCTATTTTTATTGTCAAAGGTCCACTAGTCACCTCATCCCCCCTTTAAAATACCAAATAGTATCCTATTCATATGATGTAGCTAATTATTCCAAGACTATTCAACATAAAAAATGAAAGAAATAACACATATTTTTATTGCATTATAATATAAGAGACAATAAATGACTTCTCTTAGCTATCAAAGGGTACAATAATCAAAGGTCCATTAATCATGTCATTCTCATTCAAAAATTCTAAATGCTATCATATTTCCATGATCTAGCTCATTATTTCAAGACTATTCAATATATAAATAGTGACAATTTATATCTTTGTTTGCTAAATAATGTAAGAGATGTCCAAAAGAATGACTTTTCTTAACCATCAAAAGATATACTAATCGAAAGTACACTAATCATTTCATTCTCACTCAAAAATACTAAATAATATAATACTTTTATGATGTAACTCTATATTCCAAAACTATTTAACATAAAAATAATAATAACATGTAATCTTAATTTACAAAATATATAAAAATACCTTGACCCCATGTATAAATCATAATTAATAATAAGTCATTTGATTCTATTCCAAATGACTTCAAATTTTGACTATATCAACTTCAAGATGCTCTTGATCAATCCTCTAGAAATTAAATAAAATTATTGATTTATAGTCTTGGGAGTGAATTTTGTAGGAAACTTAATTTTTTAATAACATCTTCAAATCTACTCTAAATGAGCTCAAATCTATATTTTAGTAGCTTCAATATAACCTTGAAAAACCCTCCAAAAATTAAGAAAAAAATGTTAGAGTGAATGGTTTTTTACCATTCACATTTTCTTAAAAGTTAACTTAGGAATTTAATAATTTTTAGTTATGTATTTAATAATTGTAATTGTACTATGTCGGTTATCTTTCCTGCATTGATCTTCTCATACCTTTTTAAGGCATGTTTTGTACTTTATTTTTCACTTATGGTGAAATAGCCTCTTCATGTGTTGCTTCTCTCTTTTGTGAAGATGTTTCTTTGGTCTGTAGATGTTCCTGGAAGCTTGCTCCAACATGGTATTAGAGCATTCGTCTGCGACCCCCTCCTGCTGAGAGTTATTGCTAGAGATGTATGAGATCAAAGCCTTTGTTGGCATTTGAAATTTATTAAATTTCAAAGATTTCCATTATTGCTAGGTGTGAGTTTCCAGATCACTATCTAGAAGCATCATTCCCTTCTAGCAAGGGCTGATTTTTCTTGTTGAAGAGGCACGATCTCCTATTGCTAGTGGTAGTTTGTGCACAGGTTGAGTTTATTTTTGGAATGTGAAATCTCTTAGTGCCATTGTCAAAACCCTCTATAGCTTTTTGCTCTGTGAATTTCATAATTTCCTTATTCTTGGCATTGGGATTGCATTTGTTTTTTGTGCATGAGGATCCATGCATTATTCCTAGACCTATGTATGAGTGAATGGGAATGATTTAAAATTGCAGCTACAATTTAATTTATTTTTGGAGGTCATTTCTTTGTTTGGAAGCCATGAGTGGGTATTGGAAAGTTGTTTGTTTTCTTGTAGGCTATGATTTTCATTAGAAGGCCATGATTTGGGTGCTAGACTAGTCGAGTCATCTCAAAGGCATCTACAAAATATTGTAGATTTCATTGCAACCACTACTTTATTCTTGGTTGGTGTTTGAGTTGCAACAACAATTAGTTGCCCAGGTAATTTCACTTTTGTTGGGAATAAGAGTTTTGGTGAAGATCCTAAATATTTATTTAGGGTTTTCTTCTTTTGCTAGGTGTGTAAATTTTTTGTTGTTGTTTTTAACCTGGCTGTGGATATTTATCCCACATTGGTGTGAAATCAGTCAGAAATAGTATTTTTATTGCCCTGCGCTCTGTTTTGCGTGAGCTAAGGCTCACATGCAGATTTTGGTGGTGGCTCGTTCCTTCATGCTGCATGAAGAAACTTGTAGAGGTGGCATGGATATTTTTGTGGTGGCTCATTCCTTCATCCCACATGGAGAAACTTTTAGAGGTGGCATGAAGAGTTTGGTGGTGGGTTGTAGTGATTTTGTGCAGTGATTTCCTTCAAAGTGAGAAATTATTCCACATTCTCCAGGCATGGGATTTCTCTACAGTTTATATACAACTCTAAGCGAGTGGTCTTGTGAGCAATCTTGTTGTGGCATGGTGGGACTATGAGCTTAGTCCAAGTAAGTTCTTGAAATTTTCATCATTTTGCCATCTATTGCAAGTTTTTTAGCTTGAATTTTTTCGATCAATTGCCATTTTTTTGCTTCAATCTAGTGTTTCTTTGGAAAAGTTTCTTTTTTTGGGGGATTGCACATTGTTGTTTTTATCCATTCTAGGGAGTATAAGTAGCATATTAGTCTCTTTGTGTTAATTTTTACATCATGTTAGAATCGAGGATTGAACTACTCAGTTTGCGCAACTATCACATGTGGAAGCTTGAGATGACACAATTGTTGTAATATCGGGGTCTTTGGAAAATGTTGTATAACAAACAACCTGAGTTCACTAAGGAGTTTGAGAAGTTTGTTCATAACAAAAAATGGGTGAGGCGAAAGGACTCATAGAACTCCATGTTTATGCTCATTTGTTGTTTCATATTGTGGAGTGTACAATAGCTAAACGGTATGTGCAGGATCATCATGGAAAAAATAGGCCCTTAAGTGGTGATCAAATTCAGAAAAATTAGAGTTAGGCAACTTGACGTAAAAATTTGAATAAGTTAGCTATATTATTTCAAAAATATGTAAGGGTAGAATCTGTAGCAAATTGAATGTAGTTTCTAAACTACTAGGTTTATTTTTTAAAATCTATTTGGTGAATTGAAATTTAAAAGTAATGAAATATTTATATTTCAAGAGAAAAATAAGTAGGTGTCTATCTAACCGCAACCACAATAAAATGATAATATTTTTGTAAGATTTTAGATATAAGTAGAGGACTCATGTCTACGATGAGTGCATGTTTTTGTAATTTTTCCAAGTAAATAATTAATTATGATTTTTTTATTACAAATTTTAAAATATAAAGACTCATGTCCTAACCACCTTAACATGGTCCAAAACTTCATGAAATTCATTTTTTTCTTTTTTAATCCTTTAGTGTGCAAAGAATAGAATGTGATGCATGTTTTGGATTCAAAAAATTAGATATTGTTTGAAAGCTAAAGATGTTTTTCAATCAACCTATCAATCAAGATTTTAGTCATAATTCAAATAGAAAATGAATAATAATAATTTATTAAACTCAAAGTAAAGCATAATTTATATTAGTGGAAAGCTAAGAATATCCTTTAAAAACTCTTTTCATTTCATCAATTTTGGGTAAAGAAAAAGTCGTCAGGAATATACCCTACACATACCCATCATATTTCCACTTTTTGGCCCATCATGATCCTGCACATACCCTAAATAGGTGTGGGATAAGCTTGCTGAGTTGTATGGAAAGGTCAATTAGTTCAAGATCTTGCATCTCGAAGCCAATCTCACTTCTCTCTCTCCAGATGCCTTTCCCTCTATTTAGGATTTCCTTACATAGTTCAAGTTGATTTTGTTGCAGTTGAAAGGATGTGGTTGTGAAAAAATAGATAAAGAGTGTATCTTCTTGATCCTATCTAAGCTACATGGTGCATTTCAAGTATTTACTTCCACCTTCTATTCTACCTGTGATATCCTAATGTTTAACCTATTCTAAGCAACTAAAGTGTAATGGAAAAACATAAAGAAACACCTCAAGATTAGCCTAAGAAATTTGTAAATGCAAAGAGAAAAAGTGTAAAATGATTGCAAGTGGTTATACCTTCCCTTTGCAGCTGAAACTCCTTGGTTGGCCCTTGATTTTGATGTGCTTTGTATGCTCCTTGATGTCTCTTGATATGGCTAAATGCAAGATTTAACTATATGCTTGGATGCAAATGCAAATAGATGAAATTGATGGCTAGATGAGTGCACAAAATGACAACATTTAGTTGCAAAATGACTAAGTATTCCAAAATGCCTTAGAGGAGGCGGTATTTATAGGAGAATTTGAATTCTCTAGAGAATTCAATAGTTGAGATTTATCCAACAAGGCCAAGATGAAGGGCCAAGGTGAGTTGAGAGCTCACAAGCCCTCACATTTTGACATGTGGAATGTGAGATGGGTAAGGGTGAGATGATGTATAGGTGATGTGGAAGGGAGGTACATGATGTGTAAGAAGGACATGTACCTTAGAAATACATTGGGAGATGAGAAGATTCCTTGGAAGAATAAATGTGAATTAAAAATTTACATGCTTGGGAGAATCTAGTGGATAAGAGAGGGTCTCCAAAAAGGTGGGATTTTGTCACATGTGACTTGATGTGACAAGTCAAAGATTCTAAAAGATGCATGGGAAAAGGGGATTCTAGGAGGAATAAAAGTGAATTAAAAATTCACATTGGGAAGAGAGGAGCCTTGGATGAATAAAAAAGAATTAAAAATTCCTTGGGGGATGGGGAGAGTTGACCAAGGTACTAATTAGGTTTAACTAATTAGTAATTAGAGGATAATTAGGGGTTAATGAGGATTAGAATCCAACTTGCAAAATTTGGAGGATGTGACACATCCTAATCAAGGATTAGGCATGTGCACATTCTTAATGAAGAGATTAGGAGATGGATTAGGATTAGATGAAAATGCCATGTGAGGAATTAAATAAATGTAATATTTATTTAATTCATTTGATGAAAAGGGGATTAAAGAGGGTAAGGTATTTAATTATTAATTAAATACCTTAGGGATTTGGCAGAATTAAGGATATTAATTAAATAATAGAAATATTACTTAATTAACTTAGATCAGAGGATGTTTAGATGAAAAGTGATAAATTTGGATAAATTAAGTGTCAAAATTTGGATGTCTACACTACCATGGATGCTACATGAGATTCTTATTAGATGAACCTTCTTTTGAGGTGTTCTTTGATCAACTGACTAGGGAGAAAGCTGAGTTGATCTAGATGGATGCTCTTCCTAAGAGTCATGCCTTGATGGCCCAATCTTCCAAGGGCAAGGGTAAGAATAAGAAGAAGCCTAAGATAGATTCTCCTCTAGGTGGTGAGCATCCCTCCAAGCCTAAGGAGAAGAATGATCAAAATGTTGCACCTCCTCCTCCTCCTAACTCAGGAGAATCATCTTCCAAGTCTAAAAAGAAGAAGGATAATTGTTCCTTTTGTGGAAAGTTAGGGAATAATGATGCACATTGTTTTGTGAGGCTCACAACATTGGAGGAAGCTATGAGGAAGCACAAAATTGTCATGCCTAAGTCTTCTTCTTTGGGAAGAGATCAAGCCCTTGCAACAATAGTTTTTTCCTCTACCCATGATAGTTGGATTCTTGATTTTGGTGCTTCAGGGTGATTCGACAATACTGGTGGCTCGCACTCACAAAAGGATATGAATATCACAGTGAAACTTTCCTGGGAATTGGACATTCTGACAGGTGACTAATATCTTTCTGTGGACATTCATTTACTTGTCAAACCAGGGGACGTAGACTTTAAATGGCGCAGCAAAGTATATGCACTAGGAATTTGTTTTAGTCAAATCTTAGCAAAAATACATACTGGAAAGAAATTATAAGCTACAGAATGGTAATGCAGAATTCTTTAACTCAACTATGCTTGATTAAAACAGAAACTGTAACAGCTACGACTGAAGCACAAACTATGAACTGGCCTTATGCTGCAGGAACAGTCACAGGGATGGACTCTCTATGCTGCAGGAGCAGTGTAAGACTGAGTTTGCATAAAAACTTCAAAAGATGAAAGCTAACTGGATATCGGCAGAAAAGAACATCTAACTAATTAACTACAGATACTTACTAAGTGGGCCCCCTTAGCAAGCATCTACTGATTACACAGATGCTGAACTCAGAACTTCATCGATCTTTATTCATGAAGACAGAATGAAATACATTGTCTTGTTGGTGTGAAAACTAACAACAAACTCTGCTTCTGGTCAAACAAATTCTATCTTTCATTATCATACTGATTCTTACATGATCTCTGCTACTCTGTTTCTATATTACCTAAAAATCATCTATTACTCATTCTTTTTCTCTTCTATCACCACCTCGCGCAGGAGGAGTATCTTATTTTTAAATTAGAAGAACAACTAACTAACCAACTTCATCAAAGAAAGACGTGGAAGTAAAGTATATCCCTGAATCAAGGAACAAACTTCATAAATGAATTTATGTGTTCAACCCGATTCAGAGAGAATCTAGCACTCCACTCTCTCCAGATTGACTTTTCATTAAAAATCTTTCCAAATCGGTTTCGGTCAAAGAGTCTTTGGCGGAGCTTCCTCAAAGTCGTGCAGGAAATGGGCTTTACTGCAAGGCCGAGATCGGTTGCGCTTGTTCGATCATTCTTCAACAACTGTGAAACAAAGGTAACGAATCGCGCCAATAAGAGGCATATGGGTACATACGATATCTATTCATTAATCACACATTTCAAATCTACTTCACCATTTAAAAAGCGTATCGCGATATACCAGCTACGAGGAGTCAACAGGGCAATAAATGCAATCAAGTCAACACAATAGGCTGCGGGAATATAAAAGTGTCTTGCTACAGGATATCCCCATAAAAGGTTTCATCAAAGTTTAAACAGCCATGAAATAACAAAAATGAAATCATTTAAAAGTTTATCATATCATCAAATTATGAGCATATTTTAGGCTCATCACTGCCGCCTACTTAGCCCAATGCTGGTCCTCCAGCATTAACTTTCCTGGTGATTTATCTGAAGTCAGTAGTGGCTGCATGACTCTGGAATGGATGTCCAAACCTGTAATAGAATCCTCTGAAATCCCGACACCTTTCATATCTGCGGTCTTCTAATTCAGCACGGTCGGGGCCGCCACATTTCTTTCTTTTTTCCAAAAATGAACTTTCTTAAACAAGCAGTCTTAATCGTAGTTTGCAAGAAAAAGATGCATTAAAGAAGGTCATGCAATCACGTTTGGAAAGTACCAGAAATATATTAAAAAAAGATTATTTTGTAGTTATGGCAGCGGCGAAAAGACAGGCTTCAAACGATGAATTACCCCGCCCCCTACTTAAAAGATGACATGTGTCCTCACATGTACTAAAAAATAGGTAGAGATTCGGGTGATAATGACCGGTACATGCATAGCAGTAATTGAATGGAATGAAATAAATCAAATATGCGATATGAAAAGATATGGCGTACCTTTAGTAATTGCACGTACGTGTGAAGAAAGATGACGGCGTTGCATGAATTGACAAGTTAGAAAGATATCTGAATTAAGGTTGATGCAGACGGATGAAGTGGACGGGTGACATGGGCGGATGAAATGTACGAATGAAATGGATGGATGGAATGGATGGATGGAAGATAAATAAATGAGGTGGGGGCGATAAATTTAAATGGAGAAAAGGGGTTTTCTTAAAAAGAAAACCTTTATTATGGGCATGCTTTTTGAAAATTAGAGGAACGCTGCAGGAGAAAGGCCAGAGCCTTCGGCTGCAGGAAGAGTAGCAGGAGGAACCTGAATGAACTGCTTCATGAAGTCTTCCTTGGAAACTGGCTTATGGTACAGTCGGAGTCGGTGGCCATTGACGAGCAATTTGAAACGGACTGGATCAATTGTGACCAGCTGCACAGCTCCATTGTCAAACACATTTTCAACCTCATAGGGGCCAAGCCAGCGTGTTGTGAGTTTACCCTAGTTTTCTTGGTACCTGGAATCATATAACAAAGCCCAATCTCCAGCAGAAAATTTTCTGGTTTTGATGTGTTGATCATGCCATCTCTTTCTCTGCTGTTGGATTACTTATGTATGCTGCAGGGCGGCTTTTCTCATTTCGTCCAAAGGATTTAGCTGCAGGAGACGGTCCTTATGTGCTTCGGATAAGTCCATGTTAATTTCAAGAGCTGTCCTCAAAGTTTTAGCGTAAGCCAAAGCGCCGGAAGTCTATTACTCGAGTCTTTATGAATCTACAACGTCTTTGAGTTGCTTCAATTTCTCACATTACTCATGACCATTGGCTTGAGAATGATAGAAATTTGGACTTCTGTGTTTTGATCTTATAGTCATTCATAGATCTGCATTGGTCAGTTGTCGTGAGCTCCTTGATTAGTTACAAGCTCTGAGAACTCCAAATCTGGTGAAAATTTGTTCATACAAAAATTCAGCAACTTTGTTATCTCAGGCATTAGTCATAGCTTTTACCTCGACCCATTTTGTGACATAATCTGTGCAAACTAGAATATATGACTTTCCATTTGATGGTGGATCAATTGGTCCCACAAAATCCATCCCCCATTTATCAAAAGGGGTGACTATTACTTGCAGATATAGTGGCATTTCATCTGACTTAGTTGGTCTTCCCATACGCTAGCATCTGTCACACTTCCTTGTATAGGCCACAACATCCTTATGTAATGTTGGCTAGTAATACCCTGTTGTAAGAATTTTCATTGCTGTTCTTTTTGCTGCAAAATTCCCTCCACATGGTTCATCATGGCAGGCATGCAAGATATCATAAGTCTCATCTTCTCTTACACATCTTCGCATTACTTGATCAGGGCCAGTATAAAACAGACAATTGGCAATCCAGGTAAAGTTGAAACTTTTCTCTGTCAACAACTTCTTTTCTTTTGGGGAAAAATGAGCTGGTATTCTGTTTGCTGCCAGATAATTAGCAATATCTACATACAAGGGTGTATATGCAACAATGGAAAACAAGTGTTCATCTGAAAACCTATCATCAATGACCTCTTGTTCCTCAGATGCAGCTAATTGAAGTCTTGATAAAAAGTCAGCTATGACATTAGCTCTTCCTGGTTTGTCAATGATTGTGATATCAAATTCTTGTAACAACAGGAGCTATCGTGCCAATCTACCAGAAATGGCAGGTTTGTTCGTCAGGTACTTGATTGCTGCATGGTCAGTGTGGACAAATATCTGATAACCTGTGACATAATGCCTGAATTTATGCAAAGCATATACTACTACAAGCAATTCCTTTTCTGTAACAGTATAGTTGAGCTCAGGACCTTGAAGGTTTTTGCTGATAAAGTAGATAGCATGCTCAATTGAATTTTCTTTTTGACTTAAAATTGCTCCTATACCAAAATCAGACGCATCAGCATGTATGTGAAAAAGCAGGTTCCATTTTGGACCTTGAAGAACAGGGGCTTTGACAAGCAAGTCCTTTAGCTGCAGGAAGGATTTTTCACAGGCCTCGGTCCACTCAAATTGTGAATCCTTTGTTAACAAAGCATAAAGTGGACTGGCAATTTTACTAAAGTCTTTTATAAACCTTCTATAATACCCTGCATGACCAAGAAAACTTCTAATATCTTTTTGTTTTGCAGGAGTTTGTAAATTCTTAATAACTTCAATTTTAGCAGGGTCAACTTGAATTCCATTCTTTGAAATATGATGACCTATAACAATACCTTCTTCCATCATTAGAAAGCACTTTTCACTGTTTAGAGACAAATTTTTCTCTCTACAACTTTTTAATACTTTTTCTAAATTCACCAGTGCTTCTTCAAATGTGACTCCATATGTAGTGAAATCATCCATATAAATCTTCGTACATTCATGAGATATATCAGCAAATATACTAATTACTGCTCTCTGAAATGTTGCTGGTGCATTGCATAAGCCAAAAGGCAAGACCGAATAAGCAAATGTTCCCCATGGACAGGTAAAAGTGGTCTTGTCTTGATCTTTAGGGGTAATTTTTATCTGATTATACCCACTGTAACCATCTAAGAAGGAAAAATATCGTTTACCAGACAGTGAATCTAGTACTTGGTCTACAAAAGGTAATGGAAAATGATCTTTCTTAGTGGCATTGTTCAACTCTCTGTAATCTACACATACTCTCCATTTTCCTCCTTTCTTGGGGACAATGACTAATGGAGAAACCCATTGGCTGTCAGAAATTGGATAAATAAAACCAGCATCAAGCAACTTTTGAAGTTCATTTTTCACTATTTCTCTAAGTGTTGGATTTACTCTTCTTTGAGGTTGTCTAACTGGTGAACAATCTTCTTTGATATATATCCTATGAGTGCAGACTCGAGGATCGATTCCTTGCATGTCCCCATATTTCCATGCAAAAGCTTTATGCTGTTCTTGTAGCATTTTTAATAAGTCATCCTCTTGAGACTGAGACAACTTGCTATTAACATTCAAAAAATGATCTGGAGACAATTCTATCTGCTTAATGAGATTACTCATAGAATCAACAGGTAATGTTTGTACCTCTTGTGGAAGCAAGTTATGAAAAATTGTCGGAAGTTTAGGAAATGAACTCTTGGAATCTAGCTGCTGCAGGAAACATTGATGCTGACTGTCACTTGGATCAGATAAATTATCTGCATCAAGATTGAATTGCAAAATTTGAAAAAGCAAAGCATCTTCACTTTGAAGTTGAGAGAATGGATCATTTTGAAGCATCATCAATTGAGCCAAAGAATTGGCTAACCGGTTCTTCTCCACTCGGCCAAAAGCGAGTTGGGACGAAGTGCAGGGAGTTTTGCTTGACGTTAAAGCCATTCTTTGTGAACGCCCGCGGAAAATGGTCATATCTCGAGCGACATCCTATAAGCTTGTCGGCCGGTTGCTAACCATGGCCCACCAAGGATAAGCTGGATACCACTCCTAAGTTGCCTTAGCGGTAATATTATGCGTCAATGAGGATACTCCCAAGATTCAAGAGTGACAATTACATCTTCTATCATCCCATTAGGTTTGACTGTGGAGCTGTCTACAAGCTGCAGAACTGTGGGTATAGACCTAATGTTTGAAATATTCAAAGATTCCATAGTATGCTTTGTCATTACATTAATGGCAGCTCCTAAATCAATCAAAACATTTTTTACAACTTGGCCATTTATATGTATCTGTACTACAGGGCTTCCAGGGTCAATATACTTTGGAATGACTACATTTCCCAACATTATATCAGCCAATTTCCCTAAGACATGAATTGTTTGGGGATCCTTTTTCTTTCGTCTAAGCTTCTTCAAACAGGCTTCTTTAATAGCTTTTCCAAAAATGGGAACATCTTTAATAGCCTGAAACAAAGGGATTTGAATTTGCACATTCTTGAGCTGATCTAGTATATCAAAAGTGGGTTCTCTATGAGTTTAGATTCAGTACTTTGTAACCTCTGAGGAAAAGGTGGTTTATCTTGTCTCTGCAGAACAGGTTCCATAGAAACTGTATCGGGTATAGGCATGTGTTCAGTGGAAACAACAGGTGCATTAGATTCTTCAAAGAGTGAATCAGATATTTCTGTAGTCAGAGGTGGTTTGGGAGCAGGTAAAGTAGTTCCAGACCTCAGATGGATGTCATTAACATTTAAGGCATAAACTTGATACTGGTTGGCTTCAGAAATATACACAGGTTGTTGAGGCTGCTGCGGTTGCTTATTATTGGGATTAGGCAACGGCTGGGCAGGCATAGGCGTTTGCTTTGGAGGTCCAAGATTTGTGGTAGTTGCTACAGGAGGTGGCATAAGGGCCTGTTGTTGTGGCTGTGGAGGCTGCAGGAACCCAGGAGACTAGTTTTGCCATTGTTGAGGACCTCTCCATTGAGGATTTTGTTGCCAATTTCCTGAAGGTGGGGTCCATTGACCTTGTGGCTGCTGCCAACCTCCTTGAGGAGATTGCCACTGCGGGGTTTGATAATTAGGCCAGCTTGGTTGAGGCGAATTCCATGGTGGTGGTGGTCCATATGCTTGTTGCCATTGGTTATTATAGCTAGAATAGGGATTACCAAAAGTTGAAGGGTCTTGAGGCATACCTTGCCTTTGGGCCCATGGTATCCTTTGTGCAACAAAGAACACTTGATCATCATCACCTTCCACTGGTTTGAAGTCAGTAGGCAGTTGTCTGGCTTCCAGATTAGCCACCATCTTGCATCTGCAATCACGCTTCTTTTGTCTACAGTAGGGACAGAACTCAGCCAAAGCTACCTCAGCTTCTGCATGTTTTTTCCGAGCTTGCATAGTATCCAATTGTGTAGCCATATTATTAATGATGTCCTGCTTGAAATCAGATAGCAGATTTGTGATCTCCATTCGGGAAACTCCACCAGAAGAAGACTTCCTCACTGAAGCATGATGACCTCGACCTTTCTTAACTATTGCTTGAGAGTAGTTAAGGCATATCTTCTGTATATCATCCCAAGGGAGTTGAGTTATATCACCTCCTCCCATTAGGTCCAGGGCGTCAATACAGGCATCACTGATTCCCCTTAGAAAGAGTAGTTTCTGAGAGTCCTCGTTAAGAGTATGGTTTGAGTTTCTTTTTAATGAAAACAAAAACCTTGAAATATAGTCTTCCAGACTTTCATCCTCCTTCTGCTGAATTCAGAATATGTCATCACCTTTGCTGGCACTCTTACAATATTCCTTATACTTTTCAAGAAATTTCGTCTGCATGGCTGCCCAACTATTTACAACGGCTCTTCCCAG
>VDFB02067446.1:0-27769 GCA_007258455.2 Sequoia sempervirens
CCTCAAATTTGTAGGCTCAATTATATCTGCATATCAACATTAGCACGCACAACAATTGTATATCTATAACTATCTTAAAGTAACATTCATTAATCCACATGTAAAATCAACAAAGATAGTTCACATAGCATGTTAATGTCATTTTAAAAGGTCACAAAGATAACTTATGCCCAATGTCTATGGTTTGAGGAAATAACATGAAAATGTCAACAACCAAGTATCAAAGTCTATGACAACAACATCAAATGGATAATAAACTCTATCAAAATTGAACCATAAATTGAACTCATCAATCAGTCTAGACTCAAGTACCATATCCTCTCATTTTAATAAATCTCATTTTATTGCTATTTTGTTTACTAAACTGGCTAATTTAATCTAGGTTATTTTTGCTTATTGATCAATTTATTACTTATTTAATTTTTCCTAGATTATTTATGATTAAAGATAATGTATTTATTTATATTTTTTGTGAACCTAAAAAAATTTTATATGCAACCTCAAGTTTCACCTTAGGATTTTATGTTAGGTCTTCCTAAGGTTTTCATATATAATTTATCCTTTCATTTTATATTTTTTCGGGTTTCAACAAAAAAAAAAAATCATATGCTTATCATAATTTTGATTATACCCACCTTCCCTTGGATAATTCATCATCATGAATATTCTTAAATTATTCCTTGGTTGATATGCATGAATAAATTTTTAGTTTTAACATATCTTTTTTGACACATGATCCTTCTATCCTTAATACTCTCATGATATTTTATGTTATCTAGATGAGGATAAAAAATTTCTATGGAGATGTTATTTTATCATGTATTAGCATTACCCTCCATTGAGTTAATTCGGTCTTATCCTTTTATTTTATATACAACTCACTTTTCCATGATTCTCATATTGATTCCATTTCTCCTATGGCTTGTAATAATGATAATAACATACCTAGTAACAATATACCACATGTTAATGGTATAACTAACATGCTAACCATTGATGACATTGCATCTCTTCGTATATTCATGACATTATTATACCTTTAGACAATGCATCTCTTATATATCATGATATCCCTATGTACATAGATTCATCTTCTTATAGTAAATTACCTTCTTTCATATGTACTGAAGTCCTTGATAACATATTTCGTAAATTTCAAGTTAATCCCATGGATGCTCATAATAGTATTCCATGTTGTAATACCTCGCATGATAATAATATGCATCTTGATGTTAGTACATTAGCTTCTTCAATTCATCTAATATTTACCTTCACATTCAATACATAAGGACATTATGATTCTCAGTGAGGACTTTCTATGTGGTGTGTATGTTGTCATTGTAAATGCTTCCTTACATATTAAAGTGTTCTTTGTTGATAACTATAAGTTTATAGGTTATGATATTTTATTGATAAGAGTTTAGACTTAATATAAATGGTGAATATTTGTAAAGATTTGACTCATCTTATTTTATTTACACTTCCTATATTTAAATTTAGTGCATGTTCTCATTGTCTACTTTTTTGAAACCAAACTCTTGACGATAAAGACCTAGTGATAGGTACTCTCATGCTTTATCTTTTTTATTCTTTCTCGACTATTATTTATATGACATATACATATCCTTTTCCTATTTTTGTGTGCATAATTCTAGTGGAGATAAACTTGCATTTCAACTCACAACTAATTCACAAAATTATCACATAGTTGGGCTTCAAAATCAAGATTAGCTAGAGGTTGAAATGTTCCTTTAAAACAACCAGCTTTGTCCCTTAATGTATGAAAAAAAATTCAAAGGGATATGATACTATTGATCATCTCCAGAACACAAAATCTAAGATATCCCTTTGGTATCTATTGTGCACATCATAGTTGTATAACGAGATCGTAAAAAAAACTTTAAAAAGATAACAATTAAATTATGGCAACCTTCCACAATATGTGACTTAACTATTTAAAATAAGGAGTGTCATGCTATTTAATTTTATGATGTATATCTCCCATGTGATTTAATTATTACATTTACACAATGAAAAATATGACAAGTGAAACATTAAATAATCCCTAGCTTATAATTCATTTAAAAATATATAGTAGGGATTTCTTGGAACAATTTTGAAGGTAGATATATCAAAGTTAAACCCATATAACCTAGCCTTAGTGGATTTGATGATATGATAACATGTTACATTCAATTATAATTACTCTTCCTATCAAAATTGATGAGAAAAATATTATGTTACAAAGTTCTTTTAGGGTTTACATGGTTGTATGCTAGGAGGTAGATGTGTTATTCACCTATAAAATCCTAATTCATGTACATTATATTTAATTGTGTAGATGATATTAAATAATGTATGATCTTCAATCATTATGGAGTAGGTAAAATAGGATGCCCGTGTGAGGGTGGGGAAATTATAATTAGAATATTGTGTAAGAGGACATCAAATAGGGAGGTTACATTGAAAAGGTAAAAATTGGGAGTTAAAGAGCATCTCCCTAATTTGGTCGTTATGCAAAAAGTATTGATTTCCCTCACATGGACTACCTAGATTTGGGAAAGTGGTCAATTTAAATTTTATGACATAATATGACATGCAAGAGAGGTATAAGGTGTGTAATATGTATAAGAGTGGTTACTATTCCAAGTTTCTTGACCATGACTATGGGGGCCAATGAATATTTATATGATTCATGGTTTGGACTCATAGTTTTAGATATTGCTTGGAGGTTTCTAATTTCCAACTTTTCTATTTATTAGGAAATGGGGTAGAACTTTCTAAATTTCCTTTGCAAGTACTCTTAGGTTGTCAAATTATTTTCAAACTAAAAATTTCTTCTATTCATGTACACTCTTGTGTGATTGATACAAGCTTGGGTCTCTTTAACAGTGGACTTATTTTGTGCAAGGGTTTATCCACATATATATGGTATTCATATGGTTCACATGTTTTACATTTATTTCTCCATTGGTACACTAATCTTGGTTACTTATCACATTCTTAATTATAATAAATATTTGGTATTAGAGCTATGACTTAATTTTAGAAGCTTGGGATACCTCTCTTTTAGTGAACATTGAGGTTATTTTATGTTTGTAGTAGGAGTACTTTGTTTAGTGATTTTAAAACATGAGTGTGGTTAGAGAAGCCATGTGGCAAGCACATCTCATTCATAGATTAATAAGATCAATGGCTTTAGGTACTAATTGTGGAAACTAAATATGGAGGATCTCTTGGATGAAAGAGACCAATGGAGTGTTATGATAAAAAAGGAAATGCCTATTGGGATATCAAATGAAGACTAGAAGAATCTTGACAACAAATATTGAGGAACAATATCACTATATCTCTCCAATTTCATCCTTTGGAACATGTCTCTCAAGAGACTATAACATATTATCTATGGATAATAATATGTAAAATTTACCAGGACAACAGCCTTCTTACCATATTTAATTTAAAATATAAATTATATTCCTTTAAAATGAAGGAAGGAGACTCTATAGCTAATCGCTAATATTATTTTATATTATTTTGATTCATTTAGGAAGTATAAATGCAAAGCTTGATGATATAAATGCATTTTGGTTCTTTTATCTTTACATGAATCTTGAGATAACATAATAGTTGTAATTGGCAGTGGTATTGTTGAGATTAAGGTGGATAGCTTTATTACTACTTTTGCAAATGAAACATAGAAAAATAGGTTTTCCCAAAATGGAAAGGTGGATCCAAAGAGCGAAAATGGGTCCTACTTCTCTAATTTCATTAGGAAATGAGATCCTCACAAAGAATTGACTAACAACCCTTAGGTGAATCAATCCTTTGTGAGAATATTTAGATTTCCTTTTTGTGCTTAGGACAAGGGTCAAGGTCAAACAACACTTTGGGGAGAAAAACTAAAAATAGAAAATCAACACCAAAATGCAATCTATTACTTGGATTTAGTAGATTAAGCATAAAACTGAGAGAAACTGTAGAGTTTCTGGTAAATTTGGGAAAGGTAAATGTTGTGTACCTGTCACAAAATGTAGTTTCTACAAGCTTGTCAAGAACTCATTCTCCCATGGGAGAATGGGTCCAAGTGCCCTATTCTAGAAAATTCTAAACTTGAGATTTGAGCCTAAAACCTACGCTTCTTCCCTGTAACTTTGAACTTTCTCTCCCAAATCTAAACCTATGATAAATCTACAAAACAAAGTTTTTGTTTGATGGTGGATAGGGGTTTGCCTCGATCAAAGCCTGAGTTTGGTAATTAAACCATGATGAAAAGTACATATTTGAAACATAAAATGTGTGTACAATCCCTAACCTTAAGTGTTTTTAAGATTGAGAGAGCTTAAAATGAAATAAAACCCTATTCAAGTGTGTTAGGATAGGATCCCTAAATGAAAATGAACAATGGTGAAGACCTACTTTGGGGGATCTCAAATCACAGTAATAAGTCACAAATCTGAATATGTCTTCCTTTAGGCAGAAAGTAGAATAATAATAAAAGATGGAACCACTTAGGAAACAAGTCATTAGGCTTGGTTGAATGTCTTGGTGCTTCTCCCAAAACCTAGAATTCATCATGATCCTCCATAGGCATTTATCATCAATCTTTGAAAATGCTTGATCTAGTTGGAAAAATGAGCTTGAAGACTTGTAAAAACAAGTAAAAGGTTGCTCCAAGACTTCACTTTTGAATGCTTTATTGATTTCTCCTTGCTCTTGAATATTAATACTTGTGATCTCATGTGAATCTCTCTTCATTTCTAGTGTAAAATGAATATGAAACTTAGTTTTATGGGCTTCCTTTCTAATTTTCCATTTATTAAATATCGAAAGCTGACACTTAGAATTTGAATTTAAGACCTTGAAATTCCACCAAAACCATGTCTTAATTTGATTTTAAGGCAATTAAAGGGGACCCATTCGCCCATGGTTGAATGGATCCTGACCTAAAACTTCAGGACCTAATAAATGTTGGGGAATTAATTTAGTTAATAGCATTTATTCAATGCAGGTTATATTGTCAGAAAATAAATAAAATAGGCCTTGGGATGCATAATAAAGGGTATTAGGGGCCTATTAATGAGTTTTTAAAATACATAAGTGAAAGGTCACTAAATTGGTCCAAACTAAGTGTGAAATTGTACTTTCTCTTAGAAAGGAGTACAATTTTCTACACTACTATCAACAAAAATGACATAAACATCAATGGACAAGGGTTCTTAGGATGAAATATATGTTTGAGGTTGACCCAATTAAAAATGTGATAAGGAAAATGGGAATAAATAGAGTTCTAATCCAAAATAATGACCTAAAGCCTCTAGTAAGAGTAGAGTGAGAATTTGGAATTATGGGAAGCAGGTAGGTACATAAGGATGGGGGGCCAAAAAGTGGCCACCCCACTTTTTGGCCCCATAAAATTCATAACATGAGTGTGTTATAATGTGCACACATTATGGCTTGGAGAGATTGAGCCTTAGGCTCAATCACTACAAAGAAATAAAAAGCAACAATAAATTCATTTGTCACTTCCTTCTTTGCAAACCTAGCTCACAACCTACAAAGCCAACAGTGTGCTCATGTTCTAGGAAGCCCTCAAGCTTTTCAATTCTTCACTGAATCTTTTCCAAAATGCCACCATGACAATGGGGAGATCAAAGGATTAAGTTATTTTAGTTTTTTAGTGTGAAATTTATATTAAGTAGGTAGATTGAATATGTTTTTTTGATGAAAATTTATATTATGAATGCACCATAAAATCTTGGAAATCCTAATTCACCTCATGATGAAATCCCTCTTGAAGAACAACCTAAACAAACACCTCCTAAAATTCCTCATCATGCTCTAGGAACACAAGAAAATATAATGGAGAAAATTGAAAAAAATAAAAATTGAATTGAATTAATTGCAAGCTTGAGAGATCCTACATTAAAAACTCGCATAGGATTGGCCTCACTCAATCACTACAATCCATACTATCTCATGTAGATTTAGTTAGAAAGAAAATAAATAATTGATCTAACAAGAGTCAAGAGCTAAGACAATTTTATGTAGACAAATTATCATATAAACAAGTTAAAGATGAAAAAAAAATTAAATCTATCTTGTGTGCACTATTCATGGACCCTATAGTATGCTGCCATGTTTGCTTTATTTTTTATGTTTTTAATTTTCTTTTTTTTAATGGTTTTTTGATAGTTTACAAAGGGAAATAAGTGTAGAAAAGTAGAATATATTGAAATAACTTGAAAACTTAGAAAATTGATAAACTCAAAATTATGAGGAAAAAATTATAGATTTGATTTACAATCAAAATATTGAGTTTTCTCGACTACAACAGCAACCCAGTTCATAAAATACCATTACATTTCTAAATCCAACATACCTAGTAAGAGTTGGAAACTTTTTCAAAGGGTTATAGTTGCAACCAACGAACTAAAACCCTCAAATTGGGATGCCACAACCAAGAAATGTGCATGTTGTTGATGCAACTGAAATACTATGCAATATGAACCCTAGGTGCCACCTCCAAGCCAAACTAACAGCCACGAATCTCCACTAGAAGTTCCCAAATTCCAATGCCACACCCAAAATGGTATAACTAGCTACAAGGATGGTATGATCAACAAATGGAAACCCAAATAGCAAACAAACTCACAAAACTTCCCTCCATTTGGTTTCCTCCTGACAAGTATGTAAAAGCTCTGACAAAACTAAAATGAAAAGATCCACAATTATGCTCAAATGTGATTCTTGTATGAAATCACCATGAATCCTCTAGATTAGATCTTCCACTAACATAGAGGATGTCTCTTGAAATGGATTTCATCCTCCTCACAAACCTTGAGAAGAATAGTCTCCTCCAAGAACAAAAGCAATATCCAATATCAATCCAGCATAAAGAGAAATGAGATCAAGAGCCACTTCTATATCCCCCTCAAAACCCCATGACTCCCTTGGGAAATAACATATTTTAATTTTTGAATTAAAATATCTCCTTATGAATCCTTTTTAGGCGCCCAACTTTAGTTCCTCAAATATTTACTTTATAATTTCCTTATATCTCCCATGGTCCCTTTTAATATTTAGTAACTTTATAAAATAACATAAATTAAATATTTAATTTAACCTTAAAGACTTTATGTTATTTAAAATAATTGCACTAGACCATTTAATTATTAAAATATGGATATCAATTACTCTCATGGACACTACTAAAAATAGCAAGACGGACAACTAGCTCCATCAACCCCGAGACTAACTTACTAAAAATAGTAAGTATGGGAGAAATCACCAAAAGCACTCTAGAAAATGGTGTTATGTAACTCCCAACCACACCATATTGGATAAACGATCACCAAAGTTCCTTAACCATAGCCCATTAGCCTCCAGGAATGATTGAATAGGTTAACTCTACCAAAATGTTGAATAGGATAAGAAGGGGAAATTACAGTCCACCCTTCCCAAGATTGCTAGTCCTCAAGAAATCTCAACTCTGGATGTTGTAGAATCTGCTCATTTCCCAAGTCACATACTCCACGGGAAATTTTTTCCATTTGACTAAATACTCCTTAATTACCCTCTTTCAAAGTTTCTGCTCTTTGGAATCTATAATGGCCTCTAGAATCAAAATCAACTTACCCTCCTTGTCTAATGGTGGCAACTCTAATGAATAAACCACATTGTGTCATTGCACCTTCTTAAGCCTAGATACATGAAATACATTATGAACCTTGCTTCTAGCCGGTAACTCAAGCTCATAGGAGACCTCCCCAATCCTCCTGAACACCCTGAAAGGACCATAAGATATGGTCTTGAGCTTCTTAGCACCACTCTTCTTGAGAGAAGATTTTCTGTAAGTCTAAAGCCTCAAATACACCATGTCTCTGACATCAAAACTATGCTCCACACCATGTTGATCAACAGATAACTTTTTTTGATTTTGAGCTTGTTATAATTTCTTCTTCAATGATTTTATAACATCCTGGTTTTCCTGCAACAAATATCTACCCTTGGGCACTCTATTATCTCCAAAAAGAAAATCCAAAAATTTTGGTTCCTCATATCAATAAAGAGCCATGAAGGGTGACTGTTGGGATATGGTGTTGTACACCATTGCATTTAAATTTATTTATTATAATATTGTAATTAAATAATTATTTAGTTTTGATACACCTTGGTGGTGTTGTTAATCACACTAGGTAATTATTTTGCGTTCACTTGATGTTGTGTTGTAACATTGTAATATTATTATTTGTGTGGGAGACATGTGATAGTAATTTAATATTGGGGAAATATTTAATAATGTGGTGTCTTAGTACCCAATATTAAATAAGGGGTTAGTGGTTTTGTATTCACATGGTTTTGTGGTATGTGGTTTCACCTTACCACTAGTTGTATTTTGTGTGAGCTTGTGTCTATAAAAGCAAACACATATATAGTGGTTTAGGTTGGTTGAGTGGTTTGGCTATCATTATTAAGTCTTCTTGAGAGTGCATTTGTGAACCATGGCATGGGATGTGTGGATTCATGCTTGGACACATGGGAATGCATTAGAGGGCTTGATGCTTCAAAGGTGTTCATTGGAACTCTTGTATTTGCTTCATGGCTGATTAATATGATGGAGTATGGATGCTTTTGGAGGTTGGGATTTTCCCTCTTTAGTTTTTCCCAGGGTATATCTTGTGTCATCTTTGATGGGTATGTTGTCTATTCTCTTGCATGTGGATTATGAGCACTTATTTGCATTGTTATCTCTTTTGGATTATGTGGAAGTTGTCATATAATGGTTGCAAGTTTCCTTACAAGTGGTATTAGAGCTTTCATGGTTGGAGATTTTTTGTTATAACCCTAGGTTGAAAAAAATGTTAGTTAAGTTTGAATCTATACAATGCATGAGAGGAATGAAAAGACATGGAAGGAAAGATATAGAGAGTTTTTCAGGTTGTTTGTGGAATCTAAGGCTTTTGGGTTAACTATTATAATAGGTTGTTTGCAAATTTAGGGTGTAAGAAAAAATTTAGGAAAAATAGGGTTTCTTGGTTGTGCATTCAAATGGGGAGTTTTGTGGGGAAAATTTTACAAATGACATCCTAGGAAAAAATGGACCTCATGGTTGGATTCAAGTTGGCTAAGAGACATACTTTGATATATAATTTGCCCTATTTTGGTTACTAGAAAAAAATGCATTTTGTTTTGTAAAATCCCCTTTTGTTGTTATAAGGTTGACAATATTGTATGCAAAAAATTAAAAAATTAAAAATAAATTGTCTCGTTGCTAAAATTTTTGTCTGCAAAAATAAAATAAGAATAAATAAATTATAAAGGGTTGAATGAAAAGAAACTTTAACCCCCTTTGTACCCCCTAACGAGGGCTGGTGGGAGACTTTACCAATGGCAGGTATAAATTCGGTAGAGATGCATAGCCCAGAACTGTGATAGATCCCCACATAGGGGTTTTTAAACCATTTTTAAATTGTTTTTAAACCTTGTTTTAAAATAAAAATTGTATACGCCTATTTTATTAAATCCACTAGATTTTTACAAAAGGAGCCAACCAAAAATTTTTGCATTGGAAAATTTATTAAAATTATAAAATTCCCGGTTCACGGGTGGCACTACTAGGTGGCTCTGCCACCGCCATTGGCTCCCACCGGCTTTGGCATATATACTCTAATTGGGAAAACTTTCTTCCAAGCGGGCATAGCACTGCACCAGTGGTCCTTTTTCTCTTCTTGGACTTGTTGGAAAGGTGACTCAGAGCTCTACACTGTGGTGCTAGATATTTTTCTAGATTTTTTATTTTCAATAGTTTTTTTCTTGGTGGAAGTCAGGTGTTCTATTTGAGTTTTGAGAGGGCATATCGAGTGCATACGGAGTCAATTTTTGGACTTTGAATCATCGATGAAAAGCTTGTTCAGAGCATTACATAATGGATCAGGTTTGGAGTTGTTTTAAATAGTTTATTTATTGATATGATATCTTGATCTTTTTATGGGTTTCTTCGACTATGGCGATACTATGAGCTTATGGATTGTCGGATCTAGGAGATTTAATGTCGGATTCATTATATGCTCAGTTGTACATCTCAAATTATTCTCTTTCTGACATGGTTATCAGTTTGGTTGGATTTGTATGCTTCATTTTTGTATCTACAAGTTGTGTAGCATTGTAAGCAGTCTATACTTACTTGTTGTACCTATGACTTAGACATGGGTTGTCTATGCCCATAGATATTTCAATGTTGATGCATTTTTAGTTTGGGTGGCTTGGTCTAGTCACTTGGTTTGTTGGTTTTGATGTCATATTGAGGAGGTGAGATAGTATTACTAGGTATACTCATGGTATGAGACCTATGTAGTTGACTATGATATGCAGATATGTGGACACGATTGGGTTGATTTGTTGGTACATTTGGTAGTGATCATGATGCCATGGATGTTTCTTGTGCTTTAGAGACTTCGGCATGTCATGATGGTTTATGTAGGTGCATTGTTGGTGGTGTTGGATTGGATCCTGAATTAGGTTGCAGCAGTGTATCTTCTTGGTATGAGGATCATGGTTTACTTTCCTTTCTTTATTGAGGAGCTCATGTTGCATTTGAATTATTTGATTGTGTGGGGGAACCTCTTGTTTGATCTTCATTAGGATATTATTATCATGATGTCATGATAGTTGGTTACATTCGTTGGTTATACACTTTTAGTGGGAGCTTTTGAAAGTGATGGATTGGCGATGATGGATATGTTTATGATGGTTTGGCGGTTGTATGTTTCTTCTTAGCTTGGATATATTGGTTTCACTTGTATGTTACTGATATTATAGTTGAGTGTGTGCAGACTTAGATGGTGCATGGAGAGGATAGTTGTCATGATGCCATGTTTAGCTTATATCATGGTTCAATGGGAGTTGTTGGAAATGAGGGATGCATCATTGGTATGGTTATCTTCATGTGATTGGAGATATGTATTCTTGGTTTAGAGTGTTTTGCTATTATGTCATGGTTTACTCTTGATATCGGTTTATATTTTGGCATGGTACTTGTTCTCTTGAGACTAGGATGTTTATATATATGTTATGGTGCATGTGATCTCCTAGTAGGAGATGGTTAGATCATATTGTCATGTTTATGTTCCTGATTCATGATTGGAGCTTTGACATTGATATGATAGTTATCTTTGTATTGGGTGCATTGATCATTTCTTGATTACTTCATGATGGTGCTATGTTGCATTTGGATTTTGGCATGGATTGATTGGTTACAAATTACTTTTGATGGCCAAATTGAAACAACAATATGCAGGTAAGATGTAATCACCTCACCTCTCCTGAAAAAGATAAACAATTGTTAAACTAATCACCTTTCAAGGTCCTTGACATTGGGTCACAACGTTGTTGTTTTACTAAGTGGTCAATGTAGCTATAATGTTCAAGGGGCCTTCTGGTAAGAGGAATACAAACTGAATCTTATGAAGAAGTCTAATGTTTGGGGGGGGGGGTTGTAAATAAATTGAAAAAGATAGAACAAAGCCTTAGAATAGTAAATTATGAACATAAATTCCTTTAAATCCAGACATGTATCTTAACAATGAGTGTATCTTTAACCAACCACAACCATAAAATGATGCAATCCATAGCATGACCTATACTACTGCATACATTCATAGTGCAAATTCAATAACCATAACCATTCATCAAAAGTTCATTTCCAAAATCAAAATACATCACCATCTCATTGCTAAAATTAACAGATCAACATATATAAATAGATTCCATTCACATATAACTCAATGAAATAGTCTCAGATCCAGATTCTTCTATTGATTTGCATCAAATAAGAAACAATTATGCACAACAAAACTCATTGGCATACAAATGACTATGATTCATTAACATCATCACTTAACTACTAAACTTCTGAAATTAACTGAATTGCATAAAACTGTAATAAGTGTCTCAAAGTATCTTGCTTGAAAACATGAAAAACCTTAAAACTATAACAACTATTTCTATTGTCTCATTAGGTGGCTAATCCTTGCTTCAACTAGTCGACCTTTACAATATCATTCAAAGTTTTACTTATAGACTCCAAGACTAAGACAACTGGATGCCACCAAGGCTACAAAAATGAGATCCACAATTCAGGGAGCGACCAAGTAAGGATAAACAATCCTCTATGATTTTTTGCAATTGACAAGGGATCTACCCTATCCAAAATCTGTTGGATAAAGAGGAATGATCTGCAAGGGATTCCAAGGTTGAATTTGTCATTTGACCGCTGAAGAATAGGAAAGTGGTTGTACTGTTGACCAGGCCATCAAGCGACCAACTGCAAAGAACATTTTGCTGCCACCTCATTCCTTCGTACCCTACTCAAGGAGATACTCATCATAACTAGAAAACAATTGTTGAAGTATATCTATATCAAGTACATCCACCCAATCATCTTCAAATTTTATTTTCTTCAATTTTGCAGAAGCAAATTCTTGCATATCTCTCAATTTAATCAACTCTCTTCTAGCAACCTTTACTTCATCTTTGATATCCATGAGTCTATCAAGCAACAAGTCTTCACCATAATCTTCTTAGGCTTTGTTCCTTGTCTTGAACTTTCTATAGCTTGACTTCTTCGAGAAGCTTCCTATGATACTCCTGACATCTTCTATCCCTACAATACAACCCTAGATTAGATCATCAAAGCATGGAAATCATTACATCATACATAACCTCTCAGACCATTCTCTATTCCTTCAGGGTAACTCTCCATAATTTTGATTTTGATTTCGTCTTTCTTCTTGCCTTTCTCTTTCGACCTTCCTCTAACAGCAAGGGCCTTCTTTGCCATCTCAGAAGATTTCCTTCTCATCTCTTTTGATAACAAAGAAGCAACAACATCTTCCATCTTGAAACTGGATGTTGTACTCCCAATAGCCATCACTAGGTGATCCCATGAATTTGGCAAAGAACACAATATCATCATACATCAATCCTCTTCATCGATCTTCACACCAACAGATGTTAACTGTGCAATCAACATATTGAATGTGTTCAAATGATCAACAACAAACCATCCTTCTTGCATTCAAAGTGTACAAATTCTTCCTCAGAACAATTTATTCACCAAAGACTTCCTTGATAAATAGATGCCTCTTTCCATTAAGTGAAGATGCAAATTTCTTCATGCACATTGAGAAGAACTCGAAGTTCCGCCAAACAGAGCCTTATCGCCTCTTAGACTTCTATCCAAGTAGGTCCCAATCTTCTTGTTTTATGCCTTTAGGCTTTGCCTGCATAATAACAATCCAAAGATCACTTTATCAACCAATAGATCTTCCATCTTAAGTTTCCACAACTCAAAATTGCCATTGAATTTCTATTTCAATCTTTCCTCGACGTGTTAGCTATCTCAACTGTGAATTAAATTGAAAACTTCTACAAGACTTCACTGAATAGAAATTGACAAAACCAACGCACTCCACAAGGATAACACAATCCAGCCGTGATCCTGATACTTACTCTGTAAGGAAAGCTGGATGCGGAAGCAACTCTCCTAACGTCAAAACCTCAGGGAAGAATGCAGAGATACCTTTTAAATTTTACAATTATAGTCCAAATAAGATGCACTTGAAAGAGATAACAAAAATAGAGAAATAGACAAACACAAATGAACACTAGATATACGTGGGAAAACCCTTACGGGAGAAAAACCCACCACACCAAGAGAAGTCACTTTGTATTACAGTAATAAAGATTACAAACAGAGTTCTGACTTATCTTTCTGATGTCAGTTTACAACAACATTCACCATGAACAACCTTGTTACAAAACATCTACATTACAAATTTCTTTCATAGAATAGAATTCATCCACCGATCATACAACCATTACTAACCGCCGATCCATCGAACCCATCACAATCTACAATCACTAAATATATCCATGTCGCCCCTGTCTATCCATCTTCCTCTCAGTAACGGCCACAACAGTTCAACTGCTAGCAGTTCCCATTCACCTTCTCTGATTGGTCGTAGAATCACTACATAGGATGGTCTTCGCTCGATCAAAGCGATCAACCTATGTTGGCATGTCACTAAGACACAAGAAGTGTCCTCCCGATGCTCAAAGGCTTCATTGTTGATATCGACATAGGTTCCAATAGTCAACAAGATGATATAGCAAACGCCATGAGTCATACTGAATCCACTGATATTCATTTCATTCCTATCGGCAAGACTCATACCACTGTTCACAAGTCACACCGACCTCAACATTGCCATCGACAAGACTTACCGCTCGCCAAGAGGTTACACCGAAGCATTTGACAGTCGATAAGACATACTACTATCGCCAAGACATCATAGTGAATACTTCATGTCACCTCGAGGACCATTTACTATCGGCGAGGCTCTCCATCAGTCGCTAAGACTTCATATCGAAGTATTTGTGTCACTACAAAGGCTCCAAGTGTATCCCCATTGGTGAGACCTTCATCGGTCGTTGGGACTTCATACCAAAACACATGAGTTACTCTGACGACCGTAGGTGTATAACTATCGGCAAGACTTCTCTTGTCGAAATGAGACATATTGAACGTCCAATACTCTCCTCGACACCACTTGTCACTCATAGTCTCTTCGATATACGATAAGAGTGGCCTATTGGCTAGAGATCTCCATTCAGTAGAAGGTTACAATGAATGCCACAGGTCACAGCGATAACACTAGTTGTCAAGACAGAAGCAAGGTCACAACGACCAGAATTGTTCAACAAGGTTTCAACTGTTAGTCGACCAAACAATAAAGATGTCACACTGACATGGCTCTATCAGAGGTTTTAGCTTGTGAGATTGAGGCACATATTTCCAACATAAATAAGGGGCTTATCCTCACCCTTAACAGGATAAAACTAGATTTGAAATTTTTAGGGCACAATATTGTAAAGGTCAATGCATAAACCCTAGTTTGGATGAATCGTCAACTTATAGAAATTAGGGCATCAAAACCCTAACGTCAAAACCATTAAATCAACATGATAATAAGATCAAAAGGGTCCTCAAATAGATTCAAACACTTTTAAAGCATAAAAGATCCCTCAAAATGAAACCCTAGTTAAAACTAGGGCACGACAGTATAGACATGCCACCAAAATGAAGAAAATGATAGTAGAACAACAAAACGGATGGGAAAAGCTGAAAAAGCAAAATGAAAAATGGGAGGAAAACAAAACCAAACCAGAAATAACAAGTGAAACAAAAAAGGAAACAAGCGAAGATCCACAAAAGAAAGTTTCACGAATGCACGAAGAACACAACAAATGACAGAAAAGGAAAACACAAATGGAACGGGAAAACCACCTACCACAAAATTGTTGAAAAATGAGGTGTTTTCTTAGCTTAATACTTTGTAAAACTTTAATAATGCTGATCTAAGTAAGTCTTTTGTTTGTTACATATATTCTTTGTGGGTGATTATCTTGATTAATCCATTTTACTATTGTAGAATGTAGAGAGAAGTTGATAGAAGAACTAGACAGGATATTAGAAAGATTACACAAAATGTACCGTGGAGAAACCCTTTTGGGAAAAAAATCCACCAAGAATTATTCTATTATTCAATCTCTGAATTACAATAGCTCCAATTCTTGCTTGAGAATGCTTCTTCTATCTTTACCAATCTTCTTCACACCTGCAATAACCAATCTCAAAACTCTATTCAACTTGAATGAGATATATAGACAATATGCAACCTTGTAATAATCAAATGGTGATAATTACAATGCATAATCTCAAGCCCTTGAAAAGGTACGCCATATTCCTTCAAGTAGAGTTATTTAGTGAAGAATAAAGCCTACAACATGTGCATCATGCATTTGGGTGTCCCAAACTAAAGCTACAACTTCTCCTTCACTTTGGTGATAATTCCAAAGCTATTCCTCAAAGATGGCGCCCTTAAGTAAAGCTACTTAACCGAGCCTTCAAAAATATATTATCATGCATGAGAGGTAAATCCACAGCACCTTTGGGCACCCAAGTTGGCTTCAAGTGCTTTCCACAATCACCACCAATCAAACATTTTCATCAACACCATTCCTAAAGAATGGTCATCCCTTTGTTAACTCTGGAGGTAGTCCCTCTATCTCGCCATACAACTCAATGTTATTAGCCATGCATTCCAAGTTAACTCAAGCTAACTACATGCAACCTAAAAATAACTAACATACATGCAACATGAAGAAGGATTTTGATGTTACAGTCGAAGGACGTAAGTAAGGTAAAGTGTTGTAACCGGGAAACCATGACATGTGAAGAAGGATTGTAAGAACAAGAAAGAGAGTTATGATTCTTCTACAGAAGAGTTGTCAGATAATAGTAATGATGCATTGGTTATTTCAGCTAATATTGTTTGTGATAACTCTTTGCTTCATGTTTCAGAGTAATCTTCATAGAGAGGATGGTAGTCACGATGCCATGTGTGACTCGGTATCATGGTTCAGTGGGAGTTGTTGGCAGTGACTTGGATGCATCATTGGTAAGGTTATCTCCATGTGATTAGAGATATGGTTTCTTGGTTTGGAGTATATTTGTTATGGATGTCATGGTTTACTCTTGATATGCATTTAGAGTTTGGCATATTATATGGTTCTCTTGAGACTAGGATGTATAAGTATGTTATGATGCATGTGATCTCCTAAGAGGAGATGGTTAGATCATTGATGTCATGTTTATGTTCCTGATTCATGATTGGAGCTTTGGCATTGATATTGCATGGAATGAATTTCTTCATCTTCAATTTGTTAGTAGGTTCCCTTAATCGAAACCTTTCTTTCCTCAAGTGGACGGCCATTTCCACTCACCAATTTGAAACTCCTTATTCTCATTTTCCGACCGGGCCTTTGGCCTTATTCTGCATATTCATCTTGGTAATATGTTCTCTTACCTTCTCATGTATATCCTTGATGTGTTCTACAAAATCTTCGGCTTCAGCACTTATTTTCTTCTCTTGGTCCATCTTCCTCAATTCTGGAGCTATTCTGGGGCTACCTCCATACACAATCTGGAATGGTGATCTACCAGTGCTTTTCTTGACAAAATTGTTGTAAGAAAATTCTGCTTGGGGTAATATCAAGTCCCATCCCTTGGGTTTATCTCCTACCAAACATCTCAGTAGGGCTACCTGCACTTATTCACAACCCTCTCGGCCTCAGCCCCATCTATTTGGTGGATGGTATGTAGAATTGAACTCTCAACTCCATTTTTTCCACAAGGTCCTCCAAAAGTACCCTACAAATTTGGTGTCACGATCTGAAACAATACTCTTTGGTAGACCATGTAGCCGCACCACCTCTTTGAAGAACAAGTCAGCAATGTGGACTGCATCATGGGTCTTCTGACATGGAATGAAATGTGCCATATTTGAAAACCTATCAACCAGCACAAAGACTGAATCATTCCCTCATTGTGTCCTTGGCAAACTAAGAACAAATTCCATGCTTATATCCTCCCATGGCCTTCTCTCGCTGTATAGGTAAGGGCTGGATATAACCCTCAGATTCTCGCTCACTCCTTTAGCCATCCGACATACCCTACAACTTCAGACAAACTTCTTCTACATCCTGCGGACAACCGCGAGGCCAATAATAATGCTCTCACTAATAATGGAAATGGTCTTATCCTGACCAAAATGTCCTGCCATTCCTCCACTGTGCTTCTCCTTTATCAGGTTCTCCCTCATAGAACTTCTCAGAATACACATTTGACTTCCCTTAAACAACATGTCATCCTAGATTATGAAATCTAGCCACTTTGTCCTATCCACTGTAACAAGATCCTTGCAAGCTTTCCAAGCCTCTACAAAATCAAGATCTTCTACATACAATGTCTTGAGTTCATTGAACCCAACCACTTCAATCTGCATTTTCATCAACAATTTCTACCTCCTAATTAAGGAATTTGCAACCCTATTCGACCTCCCAAATGTACCCCATATGTTTTAAAACAAAGGTATAACTTGCAAAATTCTTACCCATTTCCATATGCCTCCATTTAATTTTCCCCCGACTATTTAGGTAATCGGTGAATGTTTGATCATCAATATACAAAAAAATTCCTTCCTCACAATAGATAATGCCTCCATTTCTTTAATGCTTGAACTATTGTATAAAATTCATGATCATATAAAAAATACTTTCTCTTTGCATCATTTAACTTTTCATTGAAATAGGCAATTGGCTTACCTTCTTGGCTTAACACTACTCCAATGGTACAACCACTAGTATCACAATCCACCTAAAACACTAATCTTATTGAAATCGAGGGCTAGAATAGGCTACTCACACCTTCCACTTCAACAGTTCAAAAATTTTTGCCGCTCTAGTGATCCACTTGAATTCTTTTCTATCCCCTCTCATTGTTTCAGTCAAGGGTCCATAAACACTACTGAAGTTTCTAATGAACTTTCTATAAAAACTAGCCAAACCATGGAAAGATCTCACCTCGGTAGCGGTTCTTGGGGTAGGCCATTCTAGAATAGCCTTCACCTTCTCTGGGTCCATCTTGAGACCTTCTGCTGAGACAACAAACACCAAGTACACTAACTCCCTCTTCACAAAACTGCACTTCTTCAAATTAATCAATAGTTTCTCTTCTCTTAACTTCTCAAAGGCTCTCTGAATATGCATCAGATGCTCATCCAACGTCTTACTGAAAATCAAAATATCATCTAAATACACAATAACAAAACTTACTAGAAATTCTTTTAGTACCTTGTTCATGAGTCACATGAATGTGCTCGATGCATTGGTTAGCCCAAAAGGCATGACTAACCACTCGTACAGGCCCTCTTTGGTCTTGAAGGCGCCTTCCATTCATCTCCCTCTTTAATCCGTGATCTAGTGATATCCACTCTTCGTGATCAATCTTTTGTGAAGTAATCGAGCTCCACTCAACAAATTCCATCAGTCATCCATCCTTAGTGTGGGGAATTTGTACACATCCCTCCACTCTCTCTATCCTTTCTTCAGCTAAGCATAGTACTACTGTGCATCAGCACATGGGCTCAAACTTTCCCCCAGACAAACCCTTTTCAACAACTCTTTGAACTTATACCTTATCTCAACTCCTCATCATTTTCCTGAGTCATTCCGTGAGCTGCCTTATTTGAAACTAGCTTCGTGAATCAAGTCAATCTGATGACTGATCTTCCTTATTGGTGGTAAACCCTCAGGTACATTATCAGAAATAATATCTTGAAACTCATCCAACATCCCAAAAACTTCTTCTGGCACCTTCTCACTATCCTTCTTACCCATTCTAGGAATCAATGCATAACACACACACTCATGCTTCATACCTTCTAAAAATTTTCTTCCATCAACATAATGGATTCTAACACTATTGCATACCTTTTCTTCAGTCTCCTTTAGGGGTTTCAACTTGTGACAAACCCCATCCTTTGTCAAGGAATAAGTGTTTGCATAGCCATCATGTATAGCTTGCCTGTCGAATTGCCACAACCTCCCCAACAACATGTAACATGCATCCATGGGGATGATATCATAGAGTACTTCATCATGGTAGCTCCCGATCTTAAACTTTACCAGGAACTACTCATTAACTAGAACTTTGTGGTCTTTCTACAACTAGGAAATCTGATATGGGTGTGGATGCCTCTCCCTCTTCAACTTCAACTTTGTAATGATATCTTTTGACACCAGATTATTGGTGCTCCCACTGTCAATAATGACATCACAACATTTTCCTTCACACTTGCACCTTGTGCAAAATAGATTCTTCCTCTGTTCTAACTCCTTCTCTTCAGTCACCAGGGCTCTCCTTATCACTAGGGCTTCCCCCCTTTTAGCATCATCTGAATGTTCAAATTGGGCCTCCTCATCTACATGCACAACCCTTCCATGACCTTGGTCTTTTGTCTATCCTTTTCCTTGGTGTCAGGACATTCATAGGCTCGATGCCCTTCTTCACCACACTAGAAACACATTCCTCAAACCACCTCTTTCAGATCCTTGTCCAGATCTCCCTCATCCTCTACCTCTTTGATCACCACTATTTTGATCATGAGGGTGGTAGAAATGATCATTCTTTTGGCTTCGGCTGGTACCCACATCTTCATTTTTCTTCTCGTCATTATTTCGGCTTCTTAAAGGTCTTCCACTGCCCCTTCTGCTTTGACCTCCTCGTCCTTTTTGCTTGCTGTCAAATATATTTTTTAGCTTCTCTTCCATTTTTAGAGCAAATTGGTACGCATCCTCAATGGTGGTAATTTTGACTAGGCTTAACTTATGAATGCTTAGTTGTAACCCATTAAGATATCGAGCTACCTTCTCCTTATTGGCCTCTATGTGCCCCATTTTGATGATTATCTTGTGAAAATATTCTGTATATTCTTTCACAGATCTATTTCCTTGCTTCAACCCTTGCAATTTCTCCAACAGATCTAACTTGTAGTCCATTGGTATGAATTGCTTCTTCAGTTTCTCCACCATGAGATCCCATCTGGTGATCTTTCCTTTTCCTCTTTGATTTCTCTCCAACTGGACCTCTTTCCGCCAAATATTGACATGGCCCTTCAACTTTGTTTTTGCAAACTTAAACTGATTTGGGTCCTCTATTTCCTCATACTCAAAATATTCTTCTAGCTCATTAATCCAATCGATCAACTCTTCTGGGTTCAGACTTCCGAAATAACCGGACGCCTCGGTCTTTTCCTCATCTTCTCGAAAGGGCTCTTATCACGATTTTGTCTTGATCAATTACTTCTTCTTCCTCTTCTACATCTCAATCTTCTTCCTCCTCTTCCTCTCCTCACTTCTTTCTCTCCTCTTAGGTTTAACCTCTTCTCATCCTCGCCTCGCAATGCATCAACTGGCTCTAGAGGGATCTCGAAACCATCACCTACTAATGAATCTCTTCCACTTTCAAAGATTTATGTCACCAAATCTCTCCTCGCATCACTCTTTGAGGCATCTTTCTTGACCTCAACCCACAACCACGGTCCTAGTGCGAACTACCTCACGATCGGCAATTTGTCCACACACTCAAGAAAACCTTGCTCTGATACCACTTGATGAGGGCACAGCTCGAGACATAGAAAATAACTTCAAGAAAACAAGAGAATAATTCTTATTATTCAGAAATGGAACTTCTACATGTGGGGAGGATCCGGATATCCCCATGTTCAAAATATGCAAACTACAGAACTACAGAGAAACCCCTTTTCGCAGTATGCTAACTTGTCCCCCAAAAAGCTACCCAAAAATTAGAAACCCGCCCATAAATAGAGCTCCTTTTTAGTTTGGAGCCAAAAAATATTCAAATTTGAGTTTTTGGCAGTTTGGCACTGAAAATTACAACTTGAAATTCAAATTTCAAAAGAACATTTGACAATTGTATCTTCTAGAAAGTGCGCCAACTTTTGGGGGCCATAACTCTTGATCCATGACTCCAATTCTTGAACCGTTTGAACCGTTGGTAAGGTCTCAAAGTCAAGAACATGCTCAAAATTAGCTTTTCCGATTTTAGAAAGTTTTGGGGCCGTTTCAAGGCCTCTAAGTGCCTCAAATTTGACCTGGAAGGTTTTCAGGTGTAATTCTGGGAGACTAAAAATGCAATATCTTTCAACCCAGGAATAGAAAAGAAAAATCATAAGTTGGGAATTACATTATGATGAAAAGGGTATCCAAAAATATAAAAACATCTAAGAAACTACCAACTTGAAATTAAACTCTTTTTTTTGGGTGATGCAGGATTTCCCTTGCACCACTTGATGCTCCTGCATCAATATCTCAATAGAATGTGTATTTTTGTTTTGTTTTTGTAGAAATTTATTGATAAAATCCAAGAAGGTGATAAATTTGACGTGTTGGATCCGTTTGATGGTGCTGCTACGGGCATTAGGCGAATTCAGTCACTATCTATTGTACATGGAGTTAAATTGAATGGAACAGGAGATGCAAATGTAATTATTTTATAGGTCACAAGTAACATACCCCTTCCTTATACATAAAAAATAGATGGAGTTGTCCATCTGAAAGAGAAAGAAGGGACCTTCACACAATGGACACTAAAATATTTGAAAAAATGATAAAGTGTTAGCCATAAGTGCAGAAGAGAAAAAGAAGGGTTAGTAGCAACAAAGTGTGGAGAGTGAATTTGCAGATAGAGAATGTACTGAGTTTGAATAAGTTGAACCCAAACAAAAACCAGAGAATCTAATTTAGGTGTAAATTCTATGAGTAGAACAAAGAATGTTCTATCTTATTGCACCTATAATGTAAAACTCCTTGATTATGTTTTTCTATATTTTTTTGGGTTTTGCTCATTCAAACTTGTGCATTATAGAAGAGGGGATATGTTTTTGTGTAAGAAGTAGATGTAGAGAATAGGGGTACAAAAAAAGAAGTAAATATAGAGCAGATAAAGAGGTGTAGAGAAGAGGAAAATTTACAGAGATTGCAACATACATGTATGTGTAGTTGCAAATAAGTTGCAACATAGAAGTGTCATCAAAATTGTAATATCTTGCATAAGCAAAAAAAAGGCATTGTAACTCAGTTTTCTCAGTCACAACACTGAGAAACACACTTTGTAATAGTAAATTTTTCAAAGCAAAGACACATTTTCTCAATAAAATTTCATTTTTTTTCCTTTTTAATAGTCGTTTCATTATGTACAAATGAATGATTGATTTTTTTTTTGTGTTTTTATATGTTTAAACTTCAATTAAAACATTATCTCATTTCCAACACTTATAGGCAGAAATTAGTGAATAAAAACAATTAAATAAACCACCAATTGACTAAATATACTACCAATTAACAGAAATCAACGAGTAAATATGACTAAATATAATGATTATGCAATTAATAAATAATGTATCAATATACCTACTAGTTGACATAAATCAGTGAACAAAAAAAATTAAATAAACTAACAAATTGATCAAAATGATGATTAAAATTAATGACTAAATACATTACCAATGGATGGAAATTAGTGAGTAAAAATGACTAAATATACCAGTGAATAAAAAAATGACTAAATAAGTGACCAGTTTAAAACAATCAATGACTAAATTAATGACTAAACATAATACCAAATTGGTCAAATTAACAACTAAATTAACAACCAAATTAATCAATCAGATGACTAAATCAACGACCAAATCGATCAATTAGATGACTAAATCAATGAAAAAATTGATCAATCAGATGACTAAATTAACAACCAAATCAATCAATCAAATGACTAAAAATGGTTTAGTCATCAATTCGGTCACATCATAAATGACTGACAATAAACTACTACTAGTCACGCGACCATGTTTAGTCATTTATAAGAAATTTTTAGTAGTTTTTTTAGTCGTTTATATATTGATGTTTCTATACTAGTGGTTGTTGGAGGGATGAGACATTTTGCAAAAGTGTGTTAAGGACTGGATCATTGTTGGTGTTGTGAGATGGAGGTGAATAAGGTGGAGTTGTGCATGCATGTGGAGGGTAAGTGGATTATAGGTTTGTGAGAGGAGATGGATGAGGAGATATGAGATTTGAAAGCATAAAGCTAAGAGGATTCCCAGTGGAAATACCTAAGTGTTGACATTGCTAGTAGGTTGGATGGTTGTAGTAACATAAGGATTGGTATTTTTAGGAATAGAGGTAAGGTTTGTGGAAGGAGGAATTGAATTTAAACCTTGACTTTGAGTATACCCCAAAGTTTGAGCACAACTAGTCAATGTAGGAGCATTTTTATCAACCATATGGGCTAGACTTCACACAATATCTATTCCATGTTCATTTTCAAGAATTTTCCTCACTTTATCTAAAGAAAGAATGGCACTACCAATAATTTTTTTGAAAGTCACAAAGTTTTGTAATTTTTCTATTTCTTCATCTATCCTTTTTATGTTCTCTTAAGAGACATTAGTAACAAATTTTTCAACATCATGCACATTAGTTGTGGGTAGGAAAGTCATTAGAAGTGAGGTATGAAAGCTATGATCCATAGAGGGTTGAGTAGTATCAACACTCTAAGTGAAAGAGTTAGAAAAACCAAGATCCATAGTGAATGGTGTATTGTGGGATGACATGAGTCTTGAACTACATCTCATGATAGTATTGGAAATAGGAAACCAAGTTGTGAAGCTCATACAAGTTTCACAAATCCAAGGTGCACCCAAAATGGATAATAGGAAAAATGCAATCAAATAAACTATAATGTAAAGTGCAATGCAAATATGTAAAATCAATTTCTTAGATTCTTAAACAAGATAATTTTTTGATTATACTATGTAAATACCTAAAACTGATGTATTGTAAATGAAGTTTTGAATTGACACAATGCACTGAATTTATTAAATGAAGCTTAATATGATCAATTTGAGATAACATAAATTTTGCAAACTATAACAAATTGAAAACAATAAAATAGAATAGAGAATAAAGATTTCGATGTCCAAAAATGTAGGAAAAAGCCCTAAACAGGGACTCATTCTCCCATGTGCAAATGGGTCCTAGCTCAGGGTTTTGAAAAATGAATTTACAGATTTATGAGTTAATTCTTATGGTTTTCAGATTCTGGATGGAGACAAGTGGTTACAATTTTAAATTTTTGTAAATTTAGATCTAAATGTAAATGCAAAATAATGCTAAATGACAAACTAGGAGACCTAATTTGATATGCAATTTTTATTCAATTTTTTGTTTTAAGTTTTTGAACATGCAATGTTATGTAAATTTTTTGCAAAATGACTATTTTTTTTGTATTTTCAAGATTTTGAAGAATGCAAAAATGCAATCCTAAAACCCTAAATGAAATGAAAACTAATGCAAATTAAGAAACCTTAAATGAGATTCAATTCAATTCAATGCAATGTAAATGAATGCAAATTCTAGATCTAGGGCTGAAATAGACTCCAAAATCAAAAAGATGAAATGCTCAAAAGTAAGGTTCACCAAAATGAAATGAGGGAAAAATAGGTGGGTGCATCAAAATAGAATATGATGGACCTATTTCTCACTCTTTTTTTAGGAAATGAGATCCACCTAAATAATCGGCTTACAACCCTTAGGTGATTCAACTCAATGAGGGGATCTTTATATTTCCTTATGAATGAAGGACAGGAGTCAGGTTCACTAGACACTTTTGAAAGAAAGATTAAAAATAGAAAATCAACCCAATCATGACAATTTAAACTTGAAACAACAATATTAAACTCAAAATAAGTAGAACTAGAAATTAAATTGCAGATCTGAGAAGGGTGAAATTGTGTTTACAAGTCACCAAAAGTGAGTTTTTGAAGGCTTACTAGGACCCATTCCCCTAGGGGTGAATGGGTTCACTATCAAGGTTTTTCTACAACTTTTGAGAGCCTCTGCTACATATTTGAATCTTCCAAATTTTCCAAGTGGCAGTGTTGAAATGTCAAAAATAATTTCTATAGGAAAGTTTTCGTGAGATGACAACAATTATGACAAATTTTGCAACTTTGTCAACTTCTCCAAATTTTCTCTTGAAGAGGTCTTCAAGATTTCTTCCATCTAGATCTGCAAACACAACATGAGAGTGAAAAAGTGTTTATTTTTGGTGAATGGGGTTTTTCCCTGGTCAAACCTCGTTTTGGTAATTAAACCTTGAAATGAAATGAAATAGCATGAAAGAGGGAATGGAGAATGAACAAAGCTATGTTATCACTCAAAAAACTCCTGGATAAGTTCTTGAATGAAGGTCTGTAACTTGCATGAAATGAATTCAATGGATGTGGATCTTGAACTTTGAATGCTTGATTTGATCATAAACCTACATCACAATGTTGGCTTCAAAAACATGCATGATGAAAGAAGAATTTGACATGATGATTGGATATTGATTTATGCAAAAAACTCTAATAAATCCACCTTTGAATGCCCTTAATTTCTCTTGAAATTCTCTTGGATTTCTCTTGAAAGTCTCATAAAATTGCTTATAAATTTGCTAGGTGAAACATAGTGAAATAACCTTATATTCATAGGTATGTATCCTTAATTTCCCAAAATTCAAATATCACAAGCCAACATTGAATTATATATTTGAATATGTTAAAATACTACCAAAAAAAATTAAATTTAGGTCCTAAGGTCTAGGGAGGACCCATTCACCCATGGGTGAATGGGTCCCACATCCATAAACCTAGGACACACATTGCTCAAAGTAAAGTGTTATGTTTAGGAATTAATGAATGCTGAGTTTCCCCTTTGGAAAATGTAATTAAATAGGATTGGAAAATGAACTAAAGGGCCAATTAAGGCATAATTAAGCTCAATCAATTAAGGCATAATTAAGCTCAATTAATTAAGGCATAATTAAGCTCAATTAATTAAGGCATAATTAAGCTCAATTAATTAAGGCATAATTAAGCTCAATTTATTAAGGGAGCCCTAAATAAGTGTGAAAGTGTAAAGGGATACACTTTACAACACTAAATTAAGACACAATTAAGTCCAATTTAACTAGGATGGCCCAAACAAGAGAAAATTCAAAGGAATACATTTTTTGACACTACAATTAGAAGGTGCAACTGATGTGTCGATAGTTGAATTTATGTTCTAGAGATTTGTTAGTTTAATTATCAATTAATAGTTATGGTGATGTAGATTAGATTGATCAATTAGGTAGGGTTTAAAGAAAGTCTTAGAGATAGAGGATTGTAGTTTCCTCCATAGTCTTATGATAGACTATTTGACAAAGATTTTGGCATGATATTGAGAAATATGGAGATGGGCATGTTTAAGCTTCATGAATTTTTTTTTTTTAATATCAATTCTAATATATTATATATTCTTAGAGGAAACTTGTGTACATTAGGAATCATTAATTAGTTATGACTACTTCTAGTTAAAATTGGGGCCTAAGAATTTGACCACTAAATTATTTAGGAATATATAAAATATTGTGAATTGGAGAGATCTATAAACATGTTGGCATAGTGCATACTATGAAAGTGCGATCTATCATCTTGAAATATAGTACAAAGGTCCAACATTGGCATCCAAAAAAATAGATTGATTGACTCTTGTTAGTTTCTACATTGAAAAACTAAATTTAATGATTCAACTTTTTGAACATTTACAACATTTTGATAATAATTACAACTACATTAACCTAATTGATTTTTTATCTACCTCTAACTAATTGTCTATTGCAAGTCATGTGATTTTAACAAGAAAAGTCAGTGAGAATAAAATTGGTATAAAGATGACCAATTTGAATACTATTGTTATGTATTAATTTAATATGAAGTTGGTTAGTGGGTTGAATAAGGTAGTGATGTAGTATTACATATATTAAATGGATTTACAAGACCCTACTCATTTAATAAGAATTTGGATTTTATATTTAAAAATGAATGTGATATTTGATCTGAGGTATAATTTGTATTCGATTAGTATTAGAGTAGCATAGTTGAAGTGTGGTGGACCCATAATCCATAGGTCCTAGGATGATTTTTGTCTTGAAAGATTGATAAAATATTAAGCTATTAGAATATATTGGTTAAAATAATACAATATTTTACAAGATAAAGAAATAAAAATTTTCCTTTAGCCTTAGACATGTGGACATGCCAAATTTTTATAGGGGGAGAAACCACCTCTAATTTTTAAAAATACTCATTGCTCTTTCATGGTGCAAAAATGGTTATGTATAGTTATTCCATAAATGTGGGTTAGATTGACCAAATATATTAAAAAATTTATTTGATGATGTCCATTTGGAGAGTCTATA